>PVJS01002675.1:0-25026 GCA_004027185.1 Glis glis
CTTCTCCTTCCTTCCTTCCTTCCTTCCTTCCTTCCTTCCTCCCTCCCTCCCTCCCTCCCTCCCTCCCCTTCCCTTCCCTTCCCTTCCCTTCCCTTTCCTTTCCTTCTTTCCTTCCTTCCTTTTTTTTGTGGTACTGGGGATGGAACCCAGGGGTATTTTATCTCTGAGCTACACCCCCAGCCCTATTTTGTTTTTATTTTGAAACAGGGTCTCTGTAGATTGATGAGAGTCTCACTACTTGCTGAGGCTGTACTCAAACCTGCAATCCTCCTGTCTCAGCCTCCCACCATGCCTGGCTCAAGAAGACCTTTCCCATGTTCAAATTCTCCACTGACACCAAGAACTCCCCTCCGCCTCCTTTCCTAGCCACTGTCCTAAGGCACTCTGCCCCTTCAAAGCCCAACTCTCTTGAAAAGTCCCTGTAACCAGCTCGCCTTCTTCACCTCTCACTCCTCCCCACTCTCCCCATGTGGCTTCTGCTCCAGTCGCTCTACAGAAATGGCTCTTGTTATGGACACTGGTCACTAACGTTGCCAAACCAATGCATATTTTCAGTCTTCACCTCCCTTGACCTTGAGCAGTGTTATTCACTGTCGACCACGCCCGCCTTCCCTTTGCCACAGCGGTGGTGATGCAACCTCCCCCTGGCTCTCCTGGGATCTCTCTCTCCATGGCTCCTTTCCAGTCTCCTTTCTGGCTTGGCCTCCTCTCCCTAGCCATGTCATGTCAGGCTCTCCAGGGCTCATTCCAGGCCTCTTCTCTGCCTTCCCTAGGTGAAACATCCCCTTGTACTTGGATCTAGACCTCAAACTTGATCTCTCCTCTCAGCTCCAAGTCTGCAAACTCAAATGCATACTTGACATTGCCGCTTGGATGGTCTCACAGTCACCCAGACCCAAGTTCAAAACCAAGTCAATGATTTTGACCTCAAAGACCTAGTTTTCACGCACTGTTCCCCCTCCTTGTGAGTGGTACCACCACCCATGCAATCATGCAAGTCAGAAACGCAGGAAATCTTGAGCCTTCTCTCCCCCTTCATCTTCCATATCCGTCAACATATCCTGTGGCTTTTGCCTTCTGCAATCTGTCAAATCCATAGCCTCTTCTAAACTTGCTGCTATCACCCTTGTCCAAGAACTGTCATTTCTCACTTGGACTCCAAGAGTGCAAGCACTGGCTCTGGTTTCTTTCTGGATCATTCCTCTTAGCAGTTAGAACAACTGGCGTCATGTCTCTCCTCACCCTTTACTCCTCTTCCTCTCCACCCCACCACACCCCACCTCCCTGACTTAAAAATTTGCAGTGACATCCCTAAACTCTTAACATAAAGCAAAAATCCTTAAAGTGGGCTGCAAAGGTCTGCCTGGTTTGGATGTGATCATAGTCTGCAGTGCCACCTCTTTCCCTGCTGTCCCTTGCTTTCTTCCAGTCCAATCCTTGATATTTACCCCAACCCCTCCTCCCTCCAGGCCTTCCCATGTATTCTCCCCACCCTCCTCAGCCTAGCCAACAGTCCATACAGCTTTCAGACCTTGGCTGATCTCACACCTCCCAGGGCAGCCCTGCGCACCTCCTGAGCACTCTCCTGCAGGGCCCTGCCATGGGGAGGAGTTTACACCGATGCTCTTTTGATGCCTGTCTCCTCCAAACCTTTAAGCTCCGAGACTCACCCAATACCCAGCACAGAGTAGTCACATCAGAAATATTTGTTGACTGACTAAAAGAAAGAGGTTCTGTGTTGGGTTCTGGGGATACAAAGATGAATAAGGCATGAAACTTCTCAGAAAGTGTTTCATAGACTGGGAGTGGGAGGGGACAAGCAGAGGAGAGGATGAGTAAACAGACCCATTGTGTGTTAGAGGATGATGAGCTGCCCACACTTCCCAAAGAAGACGGTGATGCCCGAGTCCCATTCACCTGCCCCTAGGAGAAGCTCAATCCAGGTGTCTGTTGACTGATGTGCCAGCCTTCTGGGACCCCAGTCACCAGAGTCCTGAGAGGGCCTGGGATGTTCTGACATGTTGTATTGGTCAGGGTTCACCAGATCAACAGAATTCACAGAATAAGTATATGAAAAAGGGATTTATTAGATCGGCTCACAATGTAGTCCTGAGTTTTGACTGCACGTGAAGAGTCAGAGGAATCAGTAGCTGGTCGGGCGGTCTAAGAGTTGGAGCCTTAGGATTGAAGCAACCACCAATTCAGTCTAGTCCAAGATGTGAAGATAAGGAAGCTCTTCTGAGAAACGATGGTGAAGTTTCAGTTTGAAGGCTGGAGGCCGACAATCTCTGAAGAGAGCAGAAGATCAAGAAGCTCTTCAAGGAAACGGCAGAGTTGGAGACCGACCATCTCAGACGAGAGCAGATGCGTTTTCTTCAAGGAAGAGTCGCGGCTCCCTCTGCGCGCTTTCTCCTTCTTTTATCTAAGTCCTGCACCTATTAGAACCCTGCTACCCACATTTAGGGCAGGACTTCCGGTTCAATCTGCTGTTACACAACCAAAGTCACATGATCTTATGTGGGTCAAGTTGACAAACCAGACCAACTATCACACATGTAGTCACAACTGTATCCCAGCCATGGCAATACCACCCCACACTGCCACACATCGTGCAGGGGCACAATGCTCAGGAACTAGGCACACTGTGGGGCCCGTTCAGAATGCCATGTTACAAAACACTCTGGCTGCAATAAGAACAGCATGCAGAGGACTTTAATCAGAAGAGATCCTTCCAGCCAGTGAGCTCATCATATCCTCATACCAACCCTGAGAAGGTAGTGAAGGGTAATTAATGAATTTTCTCCCCACTGCACAGTTGGGGACACTGAACTCCACAGAGATCACTTGACTTGGCCAAGAAATGAAAACAGCTTAGGAAGAGAACTTGGAGAAAACCCAAGATCCTCTTTATTGGGTCTACCCAGTCACCCATTGGGCAGAAGAGGGCTCTTCCAGTGGAAAGGGGGTCGCAGCCGGAAGCCACACCACTGGCAGGTCTACTCATCTTCCCCTTTGTACATTTGGTGCAGAAGGACATTTCATTGCCTCTTCAAAACACAGAATAGTAAAGTAGTCAGGCCCTGAGAGGTCATCTGATTTAACACCCTGTTGTACAAAGAGAGAAACTGAGGTCAGAGAAATTATCTCCTTTATTCTCCCTTTCCCTTTCCTGCCCTATTTGCTACCAGGTGGCAGGGTAGAGATTGTTAGCTATCCATCCAAATCCCATCTCCCCTTCTTTGCCAATTTCTGGGGCAATTTTGGAAGCTACAGATTAGAGAATGGCAGAGCTACCATGTTCTACATCCCTAAAAGTCTGTGTGGTAGAGAGCCACCTTACAGACCGGAACAGCAGCCTTAGCCTTAGATAAGGCTAAGTGAACACAATGAAACATCGTGGTGTTAAGCTGCTGCATTTGAGGGCTATTTGTTATCGCAGCCTAGTCTAAACCTAATCTAACACAAATGCCTCACTCCTTCCTCTGGGGAGACTGGGAATACTGACTCCTAACTCACCTCGAGTTTGGTATGAGCTGGCTCCTGACCTGTTCCATCTTAGATCAGTAGACTCCCAGGGCTGGAATGGATCTGGGAAGCCATCTGATTTATCTCCAGAATCTCTTTTATGCCATCTTAGATGATCGAGAATCTTGTCTGGATTTTCACAGCCCTGAGACAGAAACACTACAAATGTCCTTAGATACCTGTTTCATATCTTCTTGCTCCTGTGCCAGATCTTTACTGAACTCTAAACCATCAGAGCTAGAACACTCCTTAGCCATGATCCAGGACAATCTTTGTTTTACAGATGAGGAAACTGAAGTCCAGACCATAATTAAGCAGTGGTAAAGTAAGAGAAAGAAGCAAAGGCTCTTAGACCAAGCCAGCCCTTCCCAAGGTTCTATACTGCCTCCAACTCTCTTGTTGATTTCTTTTGTTCTGTCCTAGGAGGAGATGAAAAAGTTCTGGAACCCATCTACACTGTCATCAATCTTCCCAGACTTCCTGTGTCTCCCCCTCCTAGTTCACTGCTTAAGCTCTACCCAACTGGCAGTTACCCTGAACTTGGTCATTTGTCTTAGAAGTCAGAGAGAAGATTAGAGATAAACCGTGGTGCTTAAAGGCGAGGGGCAGGTGGTGGGTGCATGCTTGCCCATTGGGCCTTGCTAGGAAAAGCAGATTCGCCAGTGGGATTACTGAATCCAAACAAGAAGCCATTGAATCCTTAAACCCGCTGGGTTGCCTAGGAGGGTGACTAGTGTTACATGAAATGTTCTCTGTGGAAGGAGGGAGCAGCGATGAGCAGAACCTCTGAGCACAGTGTCTTGGCCTGTTTGGGCTTGTCTGGCTGGATCTGGGCAGCTGTGCAGTCCTGCCTATTAATGTGGGAGCAGTGTCCAGAGAAGTTGAGCTGGGGCCATGAGAGCAAACCAAGTTACTTAGAGGAGGATTGCTGTTTGGTACTTTCTTGGAGAGACCTGCAAGTTCCATGGGAGACCCGAAAAGCTGAGTTTGTTTTGTGGTTCTTTAAAAACCAAACCAAACCAAACCAAACCAAACCAAATCTATACTCAAATCTATTCTTCCCTCATTTAAGGTGAGATTGTTTATACACAGCATCCTCTATGTTTTCTGCCAAATGACTCACTTCTACTGAGTCACCAGAAAGTGAGCCTAGGCCCGTCTACAGCTGCCCTGGACACCATGATCTGTTCATTACCCTGGAGGTGGGTCACAGAGATCTGGAGACATAGAAACAGAGGAGCATTTAGTAGACAGACAGGGGACCCTAACACACTGTCGACAAGATCCCCAAGGAACAGTGAGACATTGCCCAAATTATTGTAAATTCTGAATTAGGGGGCAGGAATTAATGTTGTCACATAGTCACTTGCAAATAAATTGCTTAATCTTTGGGTCTAACTTCAGAATCTTAAGCCCCCCCCCCATTTTCAGTCCCTCTTTCTTCAATATAAATGAAACAGCTTACAGTCCTAACATTTAGATATTTTATTATTTACCAGGAGGGGAAGGGATATGGACATACATGGAGCTTTATTTACCAAGCAAATTTGTTTATACTAAATCTTTGAACCTCTTCCTTGAAGGCTTCATTTAAAATTCAGTGATGGTTCATGCATTGTTTTGTTTAATTTGCAGTCTGTAACCCTTTTACTGATTATGAGTTAGCCCTAGGCGAACCTGAATTCACAGTTTTCTTTTCCCTGCGGCCTGTTTGGGTGTCCTGGCGGTGACATCTCTGCAGAACTCTAGTGTGAGCCAAAGGCAGTGGTCGAATGAGAACAGAATCCAGGTTTGGGAGGGCCTACGGGAATATGAAGATTCCTGCCTTGGCCAGAGGGTGAGGTGTGAGGCTTGGCAAAAGCAAGTTCAACACCATCGCTGGTCCTGCAGGTGCAGTGGTGGTGACGGGGGTGGTGGTGGTGGTGGTGGTGGTGGTGGTGGTGGTGGTGGTTTCAAATTAGTAAGGGCCGTGGCAGCGCGGAGTGGGGGAACAGGGGCCAGGCTGCACTTCTCCTATGGAAGAGCTCAGTAATCTAGCTAGTAGTGCCAGTCTCATCACCAGGGCCCGCTTTTCACAGACCTACTGTGCGCTCAAGGAAATGGGAAGTGGTTCTTGATTGGGAAGGCGCGGTTTTTCTGGTTTCTCTCTAACGGGCACAGTGATGCCCCGGGCGTGTGCGTGCGACAGAAGTTGCTCGAGGCTCGGCTGACCTCCTCCGGCGCCCGGCCGCCCCCGCCCCCTTCCTGCCCGCCCCCGGGCCGCGGGGCGGTGATGTCAGCGGGGAGGGGCCGCCCGCCCGGGTGATTAGCATGCGCCCCGCCCGCCCGGCCGGGTGATTAGCATGCGCCCCGCCCTCCAGGCCGGGTGATTAGCATGCGCCCCGCCCTCCGGGCCGGGTGATTAGCATGCGCCCCGCCCGCCCGGCCGGGTGATTAGCATGCGCCCCGCCCGCGGCCGCACAACTTCGGAGGCGGGAGCGCCCGCGGCCGCACTTCGAGCACTTCCCGGCCCGCGCCTTCCCGGCCGCCCGCGCCTCGCCGCCGCGCCGCCCCGCGCCCGCCCCGCGCCCGCCCCGCGCCGGGCATGTGAGCGCCGGCGGGCGCCGCCACCATGGCCTCGCGGTGGCCGCCGCCGCTCCTGCTGCTGCTGCTGCCGCTGCTGCTGCCGCCGCCCGCCGCCCCCGGGACCCCGGCGCGCCGCGCGCCCCCCTCCAGCCTCCGGCCCGCGCCGCCGCCGCTCGGCCCCGCGGCCCCCCGGCCCGCCGCCGCCACACCGCGGGGACGCGCCCGCCGGGCCCCCCGAGCCGGGAGCGCGGGTGAGTGAGCGGGGCGGCCGCGCGAGCCCCGGGCTGGGGTGGGCGCGCCCCTGGCGGCAAACCAGCCCGGCCCGCGCCTCCCGACCCCCCCGGGGTCCGCTTACCCCCGCGGGGACCCCGAGGGCGGCCTGGGACGGAGGGACGCCTGTCCTGGTGGCTGGACCGGGAGAAGCGTCCATCCCGTTCTCCCCCCAGCTTTGGAAGAAAACTTACCTTTCCCACGGGGTACCCCAGATCTCTCCCACCCCCTTAACAAAAGGAAAGGAAAAGGATCCCCCAAAGCGCGTCTCCCACCCCCGCGGTGTGTGATAACTTCAAGCCAGCCTCCCCCAATTTCACCCCCCACCCCCGTATAGATGCAGAACTGGTCTCTTCAGGTACATAGCCCGACTTTCCAGTATAAATAACGGATTTTTAAAGGGTTCTAGCCCCGAGGATGTTGTAAAGGACAAAGGGTGTAGTTTGAAACAAAACTCTTAACAGCAGAGGAACTTGGGGGAAGGGGTTTGTGCAAGGCTTAGCCCCTACAGGGTAGACCTGACCCCAAGCTGCCCAGCGGGCTGCTGCTCCTCACCCGCCAGCCTGTCCCAGGCAGAGAGGGAGCTGGTCTCTTCTCCCGCCTGCTTTTGTGTCCAGTTCATTTTCCTGATCTGGAAGAAAATGCCAAGGACAGGGTGGAATTCTAACCCATTATGACCTTGGGAATGTCCGCTCTTTTGATCTCAGTTTCTCCATCTGTGAAATGGAAGTAATGACACCCCCTTTCCTCCTAGCTTCCTAGTGATGATGTGACAAAATGAAAGTAAAAATAATGGAAAGTGCTTTGAACAGTCAGCAAGGCGGTGGTGTCAGCCTTTGCCTTCCTGTGAGTGAGCAGTCCGCGTCCCAGAGAGGGACATTGATTTGGAGTTTAGGTGAAGATTGAGTTTTTATCTGCCTGAATTTCAATTGAGTTATGTTTCTCGTATCTCACAAACTTTCTGGTATGTGAATTAGCTTGCTTTATTCAACCTAGGCATGTTTCCTAGAATTAAATAAGAAAAAGTTTTTTCCCCTAGTAAAACCTTAACTTCATATTCAGCAGTACTTCCTTCATTGCAAACTGCCTTGTCTTTGTGAATTTCAAGGTCCCTGGTCTAAGATCAGTAAACAGAGGAACACAGTAAGAAAGGGGCAGGAGAAAAAAACTTTGGAAGACCTATAGGACACCCATCGTGGAGTTACCCTGACTAGATTACTTACAGCGCTGTTTTGTTAAGTTCCAAGGGAGGAATCAAGAACTTGAAAAGAGAATATTTTCTGACTTTGTCACAGTAAAAAAAGCAAGCAAGGAATACTGTATGGCATTTTGTGAGTCCTTCTAGAGAGTGGAGTGCAGGGAGTTGAGGACCTTCCCGAGGGGACACCCAGGAACAGGAGGCAGGTGTCTCCCACAGGTATTCTTAGCTGGGGGGCCGTCTTGTTAGGGGATAGGCAGGAAGGATGCTGACTTGCAGGGCCCTGGCCAGAGGAGCCTGGCATAGGAGTCTCTTCTTCCTGTGGCTGGGGATCTCCACAGATCATAGGAGGTGGGTGTTACAGAGGGAGGGACCAGGGAGGCAACTGGGTTAGGGGACATTAAGGTAAGAATTGGAGCTTGAAGTGACTCAAACTTTCCTCACCGCTGTGGCTCTTCAACCTTCCCCATTTGAATCATCTGGGAGGTGAGTGTGACGTAAACTTCAGATGTATGAGAGTCCCAGAAAGCAGTTTGGGAGAAGCTGGAATAGTCCAAACCTTCTCTTACCGAAGGTGGTCTCTCCAGGTCTCCTGGTGCCCCCACAAGACTGCCCAAGGACTGCCTGCCCTTCTGCTAGTCTAAGGTCAGGTCTTGGCTAGGATGTGAGAAAGGTGAGATTAGAAGAGATGAGACTGATTATTTGTTGAAAGCTGCTAACAGCTACTAATACTGCTGGGGATCCAGGCATGACCTGTTAGTGGCTCAAACAGTGTCACTTAGGGAGAACAAAGAAACAAACAACAAGAAAACCAGCATTCGGTGATTTCAGTGAGTCCGAGTTTTCTAATAACCTGTGAGCATTTTCTTGGCCTGTTTTGATTGGCCACCGTGTATCACTAGGTACCATTACTTATTTCACAAGGCAACAAAGTCTCAAGGCTGAAGGGGCTCCCCAAGGTCCTGAAACACACACTGTGTCCTCTCCACACACTTCTGCCCTCTCTAGCACCCTGACGGATGGTCACCCAGGCTCTACGTCCACATTTTTGTGTTTGGGGAGGTGGGTACTCCTGCTGGTAACGAGCCTTGAGTCTTACAAATAGCGGGCTTCATCTCATCGCTGGGAAACTGCCTGCAGCCCCTTCTTGCTATGGAGGTGCTGGTGGTCAGTGCCCGGCCCTTGCAGCTTGGGCTTCCAAATACATCTGTGTCCTTTTCCTCCCAGTGGGCCATGCCTAGCCCCCTCCTCCTCCTCCTGGTGGAGTTGAAGGTTCTCGCGGTTGAGTAATTGCGTTCCGTGTGTGGGTTGTTTGCCTGTGTTGGACTGTGAGTCCTGGAGAGCAGCTCTGTTTGTGCAGCCATTGTTAAGCGCCTGCACCCACCTGTCACCCTGCTGGCTGTTAAGCTTCCATGTATTGCTGGCATTTCAGCTAGTGATGAGAGGAGGCTGAGACATAGAGGTTTCCTTTTTCTGCCTGGTTTTCTACCCCTCAGGGCTTCTGAGCCACAGTTCTAAACTAAGTTTATATGCCTTGATTTTTAGATCCATAGGCGTCATGCTTTAATTGTGAGATCTGTAGGTGGTGGTGGTGGAGTGGCGGGGTGGGGGGGGGAGGGCTGAAATCATAATGAAAATCCATGCAGAAACAAAGAACTTTCCCACCCAAAGGGGAAATGATGTCGAGTAGCTGAGCAGCCAGCCCAAGGAATAATAATCCTAGAAAAATGCAGCTCCCTAGAGTAAAGGAAGTGCTCTGAGCCCAGCCCCTTCTGAGCTGTTAAATAGCTGTCGCCTGAATTGCTCTAACTTTGTGGGCCAACTTCGTCATTTAGCTTGGCTGCCTTCAGAACCATTACAAGGTGCTGTGAAGGCCTAGCTTGGCTGGGCAGGAGGCACCCCTTAGAGAAGGGAGAGCAGCTTTCCCCCCAGGAATGTGGCCCCTCCTGGCTGAGGCTGGGGGAGGGGAGCAATCTAGGAAGCCTGCCTGCTGGATGGAAGGTGCCCCAAGTGGAAGGAGGGCTGTGGGGAGAGGGCTCTCCATGGGGCATGCGTATTTAAAAGCCACATCCTTTCAACCTTGCAAAAACTCATTTATTGCTTCCCTTGGCGTGTGTGCATATGCAGAGCTGATGTTTTCTGCCTAGGAGCTGACTGGCATGGCCAGAGGGAGACCTGAGGGTGCATCATGCCAGCTGGGCAGTTACCGCCTGCTAGTCCTGGAGAGCCGGGGCAGGAGCCTCTGCCCTCTCTGTGATCCCTCTGTTTTCCAGCAGCCCTGCCCAGCTGGCTGAGAAAACTTGTCCTTGTCCAGAAACATTCAGAAAGAAAGCAAAGAACAGATGGTAGTGGCCGTTTTGTTAGCTATTCACTGCCTTCTTCAACAGCTTCCCTCTGTCCCTGGCGTCCCTTTTGTATGAAAGAGTTTGTAGTGAATGTCTCTTTCTTTGAAGACCCCTAGGGGGCGACAGGGAAGGAGACTAGTTTAGGTCCCTCTTTTGACCCCCTAGCCTTTGAGCACCTATGAGCAGTCAGGCACTTTCACATTTCTTATTCCATTTCACCCCCAAAATAATCCTGGGAGGGGTGTTATTTTCCCCTTTCCAGTCGTGGAAGAGGAAGCCTGGCAGGTTAGGTCACACACGAAATGGGGAAGGCAGGATTGAAACCAATTTTGACCAAATCCATTGGCTCATTCCACACTGTCGTGAGGCCTCAAGTTTTCTCATCTGTAAAATGGGATGACAGTTCCAGATCTCTAAGATCTCTCCAGCTCATTAGTCTTCTTCCTCCCTTCCTCCACCCCTTGCTTTTGCCTTTTTGTAGCGATAAGGGACCATGACTAGGAAGAGGTAGCATTGGTAATAAGGACAACCTACAGAGGAGAAATTTTTTAAAAATTTAAAAAATTGCCCAAGAATAGACCTCAAATCTCACCCTCAGCCCCCTGGTACTGGAGACCTAACCCAGGGATGCTGTACTACTGAGTTACATCTCCACCTTCTTTTTAAATTTTATTTTGAGACAGGGTTTGAACTTGTGATCTTCCTCCCTCAGCCTCCTGAGTAGCTGAGATAATAGGCATGCGCCACCACACCTGGTGCCACCACACCTGACACCGCCAGTCTTTTTTTTCCTGGTACTGGGGGTTGAACCCAGGGGCATTTTACTTCAAGGGTACACCCCCAGCCCTGTTTTATTATTTATTTTGAAACAGGGTCTTGCTAAGTTGCTGAGGCTGGTCTTGAACCTGCAATCTTCATGTCTCCGCCTCCCAAGTCCTGGGATTACAGTCATGTGTCATCATGCATGGCTCACCTCAAGTCTTTATATATGTATAAAATGGCATTTTATATAGATTGTCACTTATGCCCTACTTATATGTAACCCAAAGGTTATTGATGCCAGAGGTAGCTCCATTAATTATCAGCCAAACTGAAATGAGTTGTTACTGTCTTTTGGATGCTCTCCTGGGAAGCTGGGGCACTGGCTGATATTGTAAGGCAGTTGTTAGTTGTTACGGAAACCATTCAGTGTGAGGAGAGGTTAAATGGTGCCCATTCAGATGCTGTCCAGTGGCTTTCTGTTGAGCATCTAGGCCCTCTTCTACTCACTCATCATTCATCCAGTATAGGCAGAAATGAAGATGTTTCTATCCTGTCTTCCCCCTCTTTCATCAGAGTGTAGCAGATGTCTCCAATTGAGTTCCATTTGACTGATTTCAAAATCAGGAAATATTTACTGAGGCCTTACTCTGTGTGAAGAGCTGTGGCAGGTGACATGGAGGCTGTAGGTGCATCTAAAATGTCCCCAGGGAACATCTTGTTGGAGCACAAACATCAACATTGTAAAAAGTGAAGTCATGATGTAGTAATGATTCATTACTGAAGAATATCACGACGATTGTATTGACCAGAGGAATGGTGTGGCCGCAGCACGTAGAGTGGAGACTGGTGTGTGGGGGTGAGAGTCCAGGGAGACACCATGGAGAAGAAAGGAGTCAATCCAGCTTTGGAAAGTTGACTTGGATATGGATTTACAGAGAGGTGGGGAGGTTATTGGTATAGGCAGAATCCCAAATGTTAAAAAGGTCAAGACTTTTAATGGAGGTTATCAACAGCCAGGAAGACTGGAGGAGAGGACTTGGGGAAATGAATTGGGCTCCAGAAGAACTAGAATCCCCTGGAAAGGGGACTAGGGCCGATTATAGAAGGCTTTAGAGGCCTATTTAGGGTGCCGGTTTGATCATGTCCACATTGAGGGGCCCCCGGTGGCCTTGGAGGAGAAAGCGGTATGGTTTTTGTGTTCATTGTTCACTTGTACTTGGTGCTGGGGCCTCACAGATGAACCACAGATAGATGCGTCCTCCTTCCAGTGTGCAAGTCCTTCAGAGCTGGTGGGGTGCTGTATTCATGCCTTGGGAGGAAGACTTAAAGCAGGTCAGAGACTGGAATGGGGGTGGCAGAAATCAAAAGGAAAAGAGGCAAGGGCTGTTTCAGAGAGTCCAGCTGGAAGACCTGGTACTGGTGCCAGGCTGGGGGATGGACAGGAGCGACCTTGCTGTTAAGGAGGTACTTCTGTGTTAGTCTATCACTGTAAAGATTGCAGCAGGTGCTAGTGGAAGAATTGTGCAGATCGTTGGAATGTGGAACTCAACTAGAGAGAAGCCAGGACCAGATTCAGTCTGGAGGAGCAGTTGTTGAAGCCACAGGGTAGAGGAAACCAGCTCTGACCATGTGGGGAACACCCAGTATAGATAGTGGAGGGGAGGAAGAGGCCCCAGCCTGGCACAAAGGCTCAATGAGAACTAGGGCAGTTTGGAGGCTGGCTGTGGATGGGCAGGGGATTTGAACATAGTGAACAGATGATGCATGAAATTCGGTGGCCTGTTAACTTACCTGTGAAAGTAATTCAACATGTTGTAGCCTAAACTTGTCATCTCCTCCAGTGCGTCCAAGTTAAAGGGAACAGGGAGATCTGGGAGACTGAGGCCTGGGGAATAGCCATTGGGTTTGATTCTGAGCTGTTTAGCAGGGATCCTCAAGAGGGCAGGAAGAAGCCTGCTTGCGGTATGGTAAGCCTGGGAGACAGCAGATGTTGGCCCTCCCATGGCAAAGCTCAACAGTAAAATGAAAAAGGAAAATCAGAGAACCAGAATCCTCGATTCTCACACCCTAAACCTGTTGATGGCTCCCACCCTTCCCATGTCAGTAATTGTCAACATCATCTGCCTACTTACTTATGTCAGAACCCTAGAAGTCTCCCTCCACTCATCTCCTTTGTTCACCCTATACATTGGGTGAACAATGTATAGGGTTTTTTGGGGGGCTGGTGGGATGCAGTTCTGGTTGATTGTTTCTAAAATGCATCACGAATCGGCCCTCTTCCTTTCCACTGCTCTTTTCTGTTCTCCCTCATCCACTCTCTCTAATCTATGCTCACAGAAGCCAGAGTGATCTTCTTAAAATGTAATCAGGTCACCTCATTCTTGGGCTTAAAACCCTCCAAGAGCTTTGCATTGTACTTGGAATAGAATCTGAACCCTCTCGTTGGAGTACAAGGTCCGCAGGGTCTGACCCTGCCACCTCCCTACCCCTCTTCTTGTTCTACTCCTCCGTTGCTGCCCACACCAGACAGTTTTTTGCACTTGCTAAACTTATTCCTGTCTTGGAGACTTGGCACAAGGTATGCCACCTGCCTGTAGCAGAAAGAGCCTCTGGGCAGAGGGAACAGTGAAAACAAGTGCCCTCAGGCAGGACCAATCTTGCCTTGTCCAGGACTGGAAGGAAGGCAGGCCAGTCACTGTGGCTGGGTCACCAAGGGCCATGAGAACTACAGCAAGGTCAGATTTTCTTCTAATGCCCCCAGGGTGCGGCAGCAGGGCCTGTACCATCACGTGGTCGAGGGCTCTGGTTATGAGATCCCTAAGGAGCTGGGAGACCATCTGCTAAATCTACAGAGGCTGTTAAAAATGGACACACTCCTTTTGCTTTATATTTTAGCTCTGGGGTAGTTGAACTTCAGTAGTACTATTCTGGCTTTCCTGCCATATAAAAGTTTGTAAGGAAAGCTTACAGGTCAGATGGAATGGCAGGCAGGCAAGACTCTGTGTTCAGAACTCGTGGGGTTGTTGTGGGGACATGCGAGAGGCTCTAGCCTCGGTGGAGACCCTGAATAACAGAAGCTCCCATCTCTCTGTGTCAAGAGGGAGCTGGGCTGCTGAAGACAAAGAGGTAGATTGGTAAGTTGACAAGGTTCTCCTCAATGTCTCTGATAAGTTGGGAAGTGAAGACCAAGGAGGAAGATGGGTGAGGAAGAGGCCAAGGTCAGGTTGCCCAGGTGGCCCTGCCAGTTCCATCCTTGCAGCTGAAGTAGTCAGATTGGAGCAGGAGTTGCAAGAGTGCAGGAGAGAGACAGATGCCTGGTTGTGATCTGGAGGAATGTCCTGCAGGGCTGTGACTAGTGACCATCATGTTTTGCTGGTGTTGAAAACCACTCTACTTTCCTCCCCTGGGTGGTAGATAGAAACAGCTTCAATTTGGGGATGAGTTTCACTCTTACAGCTTCTGGGGCCACCATGACATTTAATGCTGCCATGCAGTGACACTTTTTTGGGGGATCCTCTTTTGCTAGAGTGTGGATGAGAGTCCTGCCTGCCCTGCAGTCACAGACCCCAGCTTGGGGGTCAGACAGCCTCAGTTCAAACTCAACACCACCACTGGCCAGCTGTAGGACTTTGGACTGTGTCCTTGGCTTCTCATCTGTCAAATGGACTATTAATGAAAAAAACCTGCTCAGGGAATGTAAGTGCCATCGAACCCCTATAAAGCGGATGGCTTGGTACCTGGGCAGGAGAGCTCATAAAGACTAGTGATGCTGCTGCCGCTGCTAAAACTAATACCTACTTATACTGATTGTGGTGCTGACGACAACCTTGCCCACCTCAACCTCCAGGTGTTTTACTGGAGAGGGGACAAGTTCTGAAAGTAAATGGCTCAAGTCCGCTTTCCAAGGGTCTCTGTTACCTGGTCCTCCTCCACCCTGGAGCTCTGCCATTCTCATCCCTTTGTATCCCTAGAACTCTCCACTTTATCTCTACTTATTTATTTTTGCAGTACTGGGTGTGAACCCAGGGCCTTGCACATGCTAGGGAAGCACTCTATCACTGGGGTACATACAGAGAGGGGAAAGAACCAGATTAGAAGCCAGAAAAATGAAGTGTAACAGAGCAGCTCTTACCTATGTTCACCTGAGACTACATGAGCTATACATATGAAGCAGTTAGGATTGAATAAAAAAAACAGTAAGTGTGGCTACAAAATAATAAGCCTTTGAAAATCAATCGGACTTGGACCTCTGGCAAGTGAGTATTTTCCCTCATATCAGAACCTTTGGGGGTTACTGACAGGCACATCAAAAGTGTTTGAAGGAATGAGAGCCACCTTCTAGGCCAGGTGTGGGCCCTGCCAGCTGCTCACCGGTATAGCTTTGCAGTTAGACCTCTCCTGGATCTGAAACAGATCGTCTGTGTCCATTTCCTGCTTTGAGTTTTTGCGTCTTTCTAAAATAATCCAATTCCATGATCAGGGGATGAAAATTTGTCACTATTCAGAGAACTCAAGATAATATTCTGTAGGTGCTCTTGAAAAGGAGCAAATTTTAGAAAATGGTGTGAGCAATAACAGCATCGTTGGAATAAGTACTGTCCTAATGGGACCTCTTTGAAGAGGATCGTACTCATTTGGGTAGGTGAATTCTTGTGGTTTGTTAGGAATTATTTATAGTATAGTCCTGTCTTGTGGTACAGGAGTGCTGCTGTCAGTAGCACTGGTAGAGTTCGGGGAGAGCGATGTCAGCCATGGTGGCTCACGAGCTCTGATGTGGGTCAGAGGATTTTGGTCTTAACCCCTTCCACTTTCTAGCTGTGTGGCCTGGGGCAGCTGTCTAATGTCTCTAGGTCTTAATTTCCTCCTGTTACACGTGGGGCTAAAGTTGTCTGTCCTCCTTCTGATAAAGCTTTTGAGGAGGAGCAAACATAATCACGCCTGTGAAAGCACTGTAGACATAGCAAGGGATTTTAGTCATAATACAGTGAACTGACCCTGACCCGGGGCATGTCCTTTCGTCTCTGTGCCTGCTTCCATATCTGTGACATGGAGATGACAGAGCCAGTTCTGTTGACCTCACAGCATTCTGGTAAGGATGAAAATGAGTTAATCCACGTGGACTTGCTTTGTAAATCTGCATGTGCTAGCCACTAATGCTTCCTGGGAACACATCAGGCATTATGATTCCTCTAAGTGAGGCAGAGCTTCGTGAAGAAGGTATACATGGAAGGATGGGTAGGCAGCTGGAGAAGGGGTGGAGAAAGGAGGATATTTTTAGGAAATCTCAGTTCCCCTCTTTATCTTCTCACCTGTCCCTGGTGACCACGACTAAGTCCTTCCCATCTCTTCTCTCCCTCCAAGTGAGTTGTTCTTCACAGTTCTACCCTGAGCTGTCTACCTCCAACTCAGTTCAGTGAACATTTTGGGGGTACCTCCTATGAGCCACAGTCTCTTGTGAGAGACATGGGAATGCCAGAATTGTCTGGCAACAGAAAATAGGAGTCCAGGGGGAAAATTTTGTTTCTGTTGAAGGCTTCTTGGAGGTGGGGTCTCTGCACTGGTTGTAAAAAATGAATCAGATTTTCCAGAAGGCCAGGGGGCAGGGAGCAGGACGTGCTTGGCGGGAAGAACTGCAGGCAAAGGTGCGGAGGGAAGATGCAGGGTGGTTCCACCTGTTTTCTCTGAGTGGGTGGTTCCTAGAACCCCTTTTCATCCCTTCAGCAAACCAGTTGTGCACCTTCAGCAGGCTGCCAGCAGTCCCACCTGTTTATGGCACTTTAAGCCCACAGAGAAGAGTTACAGCTGCAAACTCATCACCTGTCCTCGCCAAAGCCTGCCCTCCTTTTGCTTGGTCGTGCGCCCATTCATCTCCCATTCACCACTCAAACCCCTGTCATCTTTGGCCCTTTCTTACTCACATGTACAGTAATCACCACTGACTTCCTCCTATCCTCTCTTCCTCCCTGCCTTCACAATCTCCACCAGAATGCTGAACCCCACTGGATAGTGGGCTGCATAGGAGGTCAAGGTGTAGTCCCCCACTCTGTGCCATGGAACCCTAGTTTGGATCCCAGTGTCCTTAGAAAGGTGCCCCCAGAGCTCACCTGGAGAAAGCCTGGCTCTGTCCTTTCCAGCTTTTTCTTTCAGTACATGTGACTACTTCTCTGAGACTCTCTTAGTTTTTTTCTTTCATTCTTCTCTATTTCTGATTTTTTTAAATTGGATTTTCTTTGGAGTCACACATATCTGGGTTTAGATCCAATTTTACTATTTGCTGTGTGACCTTGGGCAAATTATTTAATTTCATCACATCTCAGTTTTCTTATCAGAAAATTGGGGATAATAATGAGACCACCTTGTAGGGTTGTCATGAGGGTGAACTAAGACAATCCATGTGCAACACTGGAGTGCCTGGCATGGAGCTAAGATTATTTTACTTATAATATTTTATTATATTGTTATTATTACCCTGCTTTGATATATCTTTTTAAAAATTTCCTAGCTTGATATCTCCCTCTCTCTGTAAGTTACTCCTTGTTTTATTTCTCTTTCTAGCCCCTTTCTATTCTCCCTCTACTTTATCTTTTTCTTCTGTGGATATGGTATGCACCTGATTTTTCAAAGTATATCCGAAGAGTGTCAGGTTTCCCAATTTTATTTATTTATTTATTTATTTTGCGGTACTGGGGATTGAACCCAGGGGCATTCTACCTCCGAGCTACACCCCCAGCCCTATTTTTTATTCTTTATTTTGAAACAGGGTCTAAGTTGTGGAGGGCCTCACTAAGTAGCTGAGACTGGCCACGAACCCAGATCCTCCTGTCTCAGCTTCCCAAGTGCTGGGATTACAGGCCCTTTCTTACTCACATGTACAGTACTTACTCGCATGCACCACCACGCATGGCCAGTTTTAATTTTAAAAGCATATTAGCATACTTTTCATTTCTCTCTTTAACTAGATTTTACACCACACACACACACACACACACACACACACACACACACACACCACTGCCAGCTCCCGGAGGTCCCCATGGTGAGCCCCCTCCCCTGAAGATCAAGTGACCATGCTCCCCTCCCTTCTCCAGTCCAGTCTCTGGGCCCTTTGTGCTGAACCATCATTCCACTGTGTCCACTTTCAAACAGTCATAAATGTTCCAGACAAATTATGTTCCTATGATTTCCTTCGAGTCCTGCGCCATTTCACAGAGGCTTGTAGAGTAAATTAACTGCAGAACTTATGAAAGTCAGCCGCCAGCGCTATGTGAGTGTTTAAAGCCCAGGACCCCAGCTCCTGCAGCTCCACTGCACACACTCATGCAGGCCTGATTCTTCCTGCCCCTCCTCGGCGCTCCTCTCCCCCTCTTCCTCCTCGGAACCAGGATGTTTTTCCTTGCCTTTTTATTGTTTCGCTAACCTGGCAGGTCTCCTTTGGTGGAGCCCTGCCACTGGCTTCCTCTCTGGGTATGAGGGAGTACTAAAGTGACCAGGCGGGAGCCTGGGAGCAGGCATGGAGCCCTTTGCTGAGGAGCCTCCCCTTCAGCCACTCTGTTAGGTGTTTATTTTTCAAAGGACGAGAGGGGCAAAAAAAAAAAAAAAAGGCAGCAAGGTAAGTGCCCCTAGAAACCAGGTAGACCGCTCCCCACAGAAAGTCTGTGTGTTCATTTGCTTCGCTGAATGAGAATCTTCTGACCTTCCACCCAAGGCTTTTTCTCAAGGCCTTTAAAACAAACAAAAAACCCTATGGAATTATTTTTAAAGCAAAGAGCTTGAGGTCATATCCAAGTCCTTCGTCTCTCCTTCCAGCCTGTGCAGACTGCATCCCTCCTTAGTGACCCTGAAGCTACCTCAGGGCAGGTCTGTTTCTGGAAGGCTGAGCCCAGCCTCAGTGCTCTAGCCTCGCCCATCCTGGGTCTCGGTTGGCTCAGTCCTGCCCATCTGCAGAGAGGAGAGGATGCTCTGCTGAACAAAAGCTGACTCCCTCACAGGGAGGGAGGATGGTATGCCTCGTAAACTCTACCCTCTTCATCACTAGGAGCTGTTGCAGGGGAAGCTTTGTAAAAACCTGATCACTGGACCTCAAGTCCAAATGCTTCACAATGCGTATGCTTTTTCTTAGGTCTGCTCCTTTTAGGGTAAGAACAAGGAAGGAAATGAAACTCCCTGAGAGCCCTGAACAGTCCAGATCGAGGGCTGAGTCTTTTGTTCACACAAACTCATTTGGCTCCTAAACGTCCTCCACCCAAATCATTACATCCGCAGCAGCATTTCAAAACACAAGCCAGAGTAGGCGGCTGCCTTTCTGGGGAGATTACAGCCACCTCCCCGCCACACCCCTGAGGTTTCTGCCTGCCCAGCCCAGAGTGTCCCATCCCTGGCCATCGGCCTGAAGTCCCCTCATTTGGAGGGTTCTGGGGGGAAGGCAGTGAGACCCTGCTGGGGAGGTCTCACTGTCTGGAGAGGAGGCCAGGCAGCCCTGAAGGAGGATGGGTTCTAGTTCTAGCCTTGCACCTCGCAAACTCCCAGGGCACAGCCTCTGCCTCTCTCTAATTACAATACTGTTAAAACCATCTCCATTGTTCATTTCTAGAAATTCTTCATCATCCCAAATAGAAACTCTTTAAGTAATAAGTCCCCATTCCTCCCTGCCCCCAATCCTGTTAACCTCTGTTCTATTTCCTCTCTATATGCATTTCCTATTTCATGTAAATGGAATCGTAAATATTTGTCCTTTTGTGTATGTTTAATTTCACTTATGTTTTTAGGGTTTCCCCATGTTTAAGGGTATATAATATCCCATTGCATGTGTGTACCACACTTTGTTTATCCATTCATCTACAGAAGGATACTTGGGTTGCTTTCATCTTTTGGCTCTTGTGAATAATACTACTGTCAACATGGGCAAGTATCTTTTTGTGTCTCTGTTTTCAGTTTTTTGGATATATACCCAGAAGTGTAGTGTCCGGATCATATGTGACTCCGTCTAAGTTTTTGAGGGACTGCTGTACTGTTTTCCATGGTGGCACCATTTTACATTCCCACAAGCAGTATATGAGGGTTCCAGCTTCTCCATATCCCTGTCAACCCTTGCTATTTTCCTTTTTGGTAATAGCCATCCTAATGTGTGTGAAAGCAATTTTTTTTTATTCATAAATGCTACTCACTGGCTGTACTGTGAATTTGAAACTGTTACTCCCCTTTTTGGGCCTTGGCCCTGTCATCTGAGGGTCAGACTGATTGGTTGTTATGATACTTAAAGGCTATGGTCACCTTTGGAGAGGGGTGGGGACACCCTCACAACTCAGCCAACTCTGGCCAGAAGGAATGGTGCGAAGCAGCGTGGGTGCCAGCTAGGGAAGCATGCCACATCCAGGAGCTAGTTTAGGAAGGGCTGCCCGAGCTTCTCTCTCCTCAGCCTTCACTGGTTCCCACCTGGGTGTGGTTGAGACAGACACTAGAATTAAAGAGTTGGGCTCTAGTCCCTGCCACCTATTTTGGGGTTAACCTGTGCAGATGACTTCAATGCTAAGCCTCGGTCCTTTCTTCTGTAAGAGAGGGCAAGAATACCCCTGTGCCTGTCACTCAATGTCAGGATCTAAAAGGATAATTTAGGACCTCTGAATTATCCTGTAAAAAATGCTCTGCAGATTGGAAAATGTATTGTTGGATCTCTGAGAATAGAAGCACAATTTCACTCTCCTAGAAGAACCTGTGAACAACGTTCATTTCTTTTCAGTCTATGGCCACCCATCATACTAAAAGGGAACCAAAACAAGAGGAGGCCCAAAGTCTCTTCCTCCCTTCTAAACATTCTTTTTTCCCTTCCTTAGGTGAGCAGCTGAATTTTAGGAAAATCTTTAAAAATTACAGAGAAACCCACTCTCATAGGTGTAAGAAACTATTGTTGGAATATACAACAATTAATGTAGGTCCAAGGCACCGACCCCATAGTTCTGAGAGGGGTTTTCAAGTTCAGGATCCCAGGAAAGCTCCAAGGGGAGGCGAGAACGGGGGATTCCACAGCTGCAATCAGTGTGGATCCTACTATTCCAGAACCTCTCCTCATGAGCCTTCACCCTAGCAACGTGACCTTCATCTTTCATCTAACAAGCGACACCTTGGAAAGCCCAAGGGACTTCCCTGACTCACCCATGGCCTTTCTGCAGCCTTATGTCCATGACCTCTGCTGCTGCCCTTCAGCATTCGCTGCCTTCCTCTTTCTGGCCTCTACTTTTAATTTCATCCTGTCCTTCCTGTGTCATCCGCATCTCTGTCACTAGCTCTGTCTCTCCCTCCAGATTGATTTTTTCCCTTAAATCAATCCTCAGTCCTCCATTGCCCCTTCATATGCCATCTCTTGTTCTTTTTCCTAATCCACAGTCCTAAATCTTTAACTGCCTGCTGGATATTTTCGCTTGGATGTTATAACATCATCCCAAACTTCACATTTTGCAAATAGACTCTTGTTTCCCTCAAACTCAGTTCTCCATTCTGGCTCTACTCTCTTTATTATCATTCTTTTCAGGATGCATAAAAATCATCTCTGAGTTAGAAGCTCATTTAGAAGTCCTCTTGTTCAGTCTTCCAGCTAATAACATGCAGCTGTTGCCAAACCAAGCCTGTCTGATTCCAAAGCCCCTGTGATAGGCACCATTTCATTCCCCTCAGGGAGAAACAAGGTAAGTGCAGTTGTGTTTAAGGCTGAAGTTTGAAGGCCAGTGAGACTTTGGCTTGGCTGTACTGGCCAGTGCCTTGGACCTCATGGAATGAGTTGGAGTGTGATGGAATGAGATCTGGGTTCAGATCGTGTCTCTGCTGCTGGTGTGTGACCTCTGCCAGTTGCTTCATCTTTCTGCTCCTCAGTTTCCCCGTGTGCTGTATAAGGACAATTCCCACTTGACAGGGCCGTCATGAGCATTACATGAGCTAGTGCATGTGAAAACATTGAACACATGGTAAGCACTGAATAGATGTTAGTGAAATCTGAATCCAAATGGAGGGACATGAAAAGAATGGGCTCGTTCTTTAACTCTGTGCCCCAGACACACAAACATGTAGCTGGCAACTCTTGACATCTGGCCCTCTGCAGCGCTTGAAGGCGGGGGCGGGGTGGCCCCTTGGGAGGAAATTGCCTCTTTAGATGACAGGGCACACTCCCCATACACTCCCCCGCCACTGCTCAGAAACAATGCAAGCCGAAAACCCCCAAATCACTGGGGGGTGGCGAGGAGTTGACTCTGTAGCAGCTGCTAATTAGGAAATCCTATTCCCGACTGTGCCAGCATCCCCGGTGATGCTGGTTCACAAACAGATGTTTTGGAACATTAAGACGCTACAGAAGTGGAACTTGTCAACTCAAGGGGGAGAAAACCAGGCAGAGCAATGAAACCCTCTAGTTAATTTAACCTCCATTCATGGTACAAGGGAAAGTTATGGTCTGACACAGGGATCCCAGGAAAGCTCCAAGGGGAGGCGGGAACGGGGGATTATGGTCTGAGTGTAGAGGGAAGAATAGTATTTCCAGCTCAAAAAATACCTGAGAAATGGACATGCCAACTCCAGTATGCAGTTGGTTGGTGTAGCTCAATTGCAGTGGTCCTTGTGTGGGGTTTGAATTATCATCTCTGACCACCTGGGGAGCTGGCCTGGGCGAGGTGCCATCAGGATGCTGTCTCCCCCAGAGGACTCCTCAGGAGGGAGGCCAGTGGGACACAGTGTCTTCCTGTCCCCTGCCCAGCTTGAGTCATCCCTTCTCCTTTCCATGTCTCTAGGGCCATCTTTCTTCTCCACCCAGAGTAAGAGCAGGCTCCCTGATGTCTTCCCCTGCCTAGCAGGTTCCCATAGAGTCCTGTCCACTCTGAATGACTGTCCTGTCCCTCCGAATGACTGTCCTACTCAGGACTCACACAGTTCTGAGTAGGAGTCATGCCACAAGCAGAACTTATCCACAGTAACCCAGAACAACTCAGGGCTTGGAAAGGACTAGTCCTTAGACTTTAGCAAATATCTTAGCATTAGACCCATCATTCTTCCTGAGATATGGCATGGCACAGTATCGAGCACTTGGATGTTCACAAACAAACAGGACCTTGAATGGCGGTGGTGGTGGCTGGGGTGCTGCCTGCTGGAGCTGCGTGGTTTGTTAATGCTTTTTCAAAGGAAGAGTATATAGGCAATAAAAGAAGTAGAGAGGTAGAGGGGAATCCAGAATTGAACAGGGGCCTGTGGGATCCTATTCCTTTGGAACCCCCAGCCAGTGACATCGGGGGCTTGTCATAATGGAAGAGGTCCTGGTTTTACCCTGTGCCCCTAAATTCTCCCTGTACCTCCTAGGACAAGAGACATGGAGCAGAACGCAGCAAGGCACAAGCTGTTCAGCAGCCACTCAGCCAGCCTCAGTCCTTTAATCAAAGTGGGCTCCTAGATTCCAAGAGGGAGCCTGGGCAGCACAGGGGCTCACAGCTCTGGTACCAGCTCTGATCAGCTGCCTAGAGGAGAATTGGGAGACTGAACCATGACCACTTAGCCATGCCTGCCAAAGTCATCCCAAATCTATTTGTTAAAGTTGATAATCCAAAATCTTTTCCCTTTAGTAGCTGCAACATATCTAGCCCTCACCCTTAGGTACTGTTCTAAGCTCTTATGTGTATATGCTCTGTCATCTTCACAAAGCCCAGTGAAATAAGTACTGTTACTATCCCTATCTTATAGATGGGGAGCCAAGGCATGGGAAAATTCTATTTCTCACTTGAGGTCATAGGACATGTAAGTGGTGGATCCAGAAGATGGTCTGACTTTAACCCCAGGCTGTGCATTACCCACTGCCTCTTTACTAGGAGCTGAATTTCTAGGTCCAGGTATGGAGCTAGAAGAAAGTTCATTTACTTTATACAGAGAACACAGATTCACAAGGTAGGGGGGTAAACAAGCAACTTTTTAATGTTGCCTCCTTTGTTCCTGAGGGAAGAAAGGGATAGATCCCTAGGTGCAGGGGGCCCTAAACTTAATAGTTTCACACCATCCAGGCGGCTATGGTAGCCATTAATTAAGAAGAGGATAGAGGTGTAACCTCAAGCCATCAGGTCCTGAGGTCAGCAGGGCCCAGCAGTGGCAGCACTAACCCAAGTGTGTGTTTTGTCTCTAGCTGCTCTGGGGAGATGGTCATTGGCCAGCTCTCTTTGACAAAGCCACTAGTTGTGGCCACAACTGGTACTGACAGTGGTTAGGTATCCAGGGGTCAAGCAGCCCAAGCACAAGTAACCCATCAGACCTTCAGCTATATAATCAAAAGCCACTCGCGTGTCTATATTTCAGAAATGTCACTGGAGCTCCAGACTACACAGATTATTTGCAAATTTCATGAGCCAACTTTAAGGTCTACAGACTTCACCTGCTTAAGGAGGCAGTCTGGGAATCAACAAAAATCCATTACAAAGTGACTTCTTAGGGTACTTTTACCAAAACACCAACCATTTTTGTTCTTTTTCTTAGGAAACTCTCTTTCTTACCCTCCCTCCCTTCCTTCCTTTTTTGTTGCTGGTACTGGGGATTAAACCCAGAGACTTCATGCAAATGCTTTACCACTGAGCTACATACCCAACTCCACCCCTTTCTATTTTTATTTTGAAACGGGGTCTTGCTAAATTGCCCAGGCTGGCCTCGAACTTTTGATCTTCCTGCCCTAGACACCAAAGTAGCATGTACCACTGTGCTGGCTCAGGAAACACATTTTTAAAGAAAGACATATTTAATAACAAGATTATATGGTACATACCATTTGTAATTTATGTCTGCACTAAAAAATATAGAGTGAGCATAACACATAACTAAGTGTATCAGTAACATATTTTGGTCCTTTATAAAATTGTGTTATCTCGGCCGGGCATGGTAGCACATGCTTGTAATCCCAGTACTTGGGAGGCTGAGACTGGAAGATCCGGGTTTGTGGCCAGCCTCAGCTACTTAGTGAGGCCCTCCGCAACTTAGTGAGACCCTGTTTTAAAATAAAGAATAAAAAATAGGGCTGGGGGTGTAGCTTGGAGGTAGAATGCCCCTGGGTTCAATCCCCAGTACTGCAAAAAAAAAAAAAATTGTGTTATCTCATAACTAAGTTAACCCTCCCTATTGCAAAAATTTAGGTTGTTTCCAGTTTTCAGTATTATAAACAAGGCTGTAGTAAACTTCCTTATACGTAATACTTTGTGCACCTCCTTAACAATTTCCTTAGAGAATTAATTTCCAGAAGTGGGATTCCTGGATCAAAATATATGCCTATTTTTAAGGTTTTTGCAATGGATTTCAAAATTTCTCAACAGAAGGACTATACCAATTACATTCTTACCAACATTGTATGAAAGTGTC
>PVJS01002675.1:25126-82222 GCA_004027185.1 Glis glis
ACCGAAAAAAAAAAAAAAAAAAAGTGTCTATTTTCTGTACCTACTATGACATTAAGTATTTATCAATTCAATAGGCAAAAATAAAAATTTAAAAAGGTCTTTTCTAGTTTAGGTTTGTATTTCTTTGCTTTCTGAAAATATTTTCATGTGTTTCTTCTTCACTTATATATTTTTATTTGAGGATTACATAGTCATGTTCTTTGTCTATAAGATGTATGTGTTAGAGATTTTCTAAAAAGTTTTTTATCTATTAAGGATACTAAACTTTTATCAGGCACTACAGACATTTACTGTGGTGTGTCATTCAACTTTTAAAATTTTAGTTTTTAATCTTTATTAAACTTATATATAAGTCGGGCATGGTGGCACACACCTGTAATCCCAGTACTTGGGAGGCTAAGACAGGAGGATCCCAGGTTCGATGACAGTCTCTATAACACAGTGAGTCTCTCAGTAACCTAGCAAGATCCCGTTTCAAAACAAAAAATAAAAAGGGCTGGGGCTGTAGCTTAGAGTCAATCCCCAGTACCACAAAAACAAAAACAAAACAAAAACCTTATAGTTTAAAGATAAAATAAATGTTGCAAGGCTATTATCAAAACCTTGACCACTCTACCATCAGAATTTTCTGCTCTTCAGAATCAATCATGTTAATCCTTTTAATTGATTCTTTTAGAAATTTTGTCCATACCTCTAGATAACATGCTTATATTGCTGTCTGGGTTGTCTTGTCATTGTTTTGGGCAATATTCATTGACTTTTCTCTATGGAAATTTTGTTATTACAGACTCTACTAGTTTTGAAGTGATACACTCTTAAGAGTCAGCTTGAGGTTCATTTGCTCTTTCTTTTTTCTCTCCCTCTCCCTCTCTCCCCTCTTCTCTCCCCCTCTCCCTCTTTTCATCTATCTATCTATCTATCTATCTATCTCTGTCTTTCTTTTTTCTATTTTTGTGGTACTGGGGATTGAACCTAGGAACATTCTACTTCCAAGCTACACCCCTAGACCTTTATTATTATTATTATTATTATTATTATTATTTTGTGGTATTGGGGATTGAACCCGGGGCATTCTACCTCCGAGCTATACCCCCAGCCCTATTTTTATCCTTTCCTTTCCTTTCGCAGTACTGGGGACTGAACCCAGGGGCATTCTACCTCTGGGCTACACCCCCAGCCCTATTTTCTTTACTTTGAAACAGGGTCTTGCTAAGTTGCGGAGGGCCTCACTAAGTAGCTGAGGCTGGCTGCAAACGTGGATCCTCCGGTCTCAGCCTCCTAAGTACTGGGATTACAAGCGTGTGCCACCACGCCCGGCTTTATTTTTTGTTTTGAAGCAGGGTCTCTCTAGGTTGCTCAGAGTCTCACTAAGTTGCTGAGGCTGTCCTCAGACCTGGGATCCTCCTACCTCAGCCTCCCAAGTACTAGGATTATAGGCGTGCAACACCACGCCTGGCTTGAAGTACTTTAAATGCATTTTTCACACAACTCAAAGTTACCCTCTATATATACCAATGATTCTGATCATTCCTTTGCAGATTCTTGTTGTACAAGATTTGGTCCTGGTTGTATTAATCCCACTAGTGAGAAGTTATTGTTATTTTTCATAAATTTGATGTTTTTTTGATGTATGCACACAGTTGCTATTTTCTTTGCTCATTATATCTTCTTGCATCTGATATCTGTCATCTAAGATTGTTTTTCTTCTGCTTGAAATCAGTCCTCTATAATTTCCTTTAGTGGGTGTGGTTGATAAACTCAACTTTGACTGAAAATGTTTTTACTTGATAATCTCAAGATAGTTTTGAAAAACAGTTTCGCTTAGTATACAATTCCAGTTTTTTCTCTTTCTCAGCACATTGAAAATATTTATCCACTGTCTTTTGGCTTCCATTATTGCAGTTGAACAACCAGCTATTAACCTAATTACCATCTGTGGTTTTCTCTAGTTTTGCTATGATATGAGTACATATTTCTTTTATTTAGCCTCTTAAAGATTTTGTTGGATTTCTAAGTTCGAGGATTTATGCTTTTCATCACTTCTGGAATGTTCTCAGCCATCATCTTTTTGAATATTGCCACTTTTCCTTTCCTTCTCTTCTCCTCCTAGAACTCCAGTTAGATGTGTGTTGGACTTTCTCACTTTATTTTGACTCTTAACTTCTTGCTCATAACTTTTTTTAAAAAAATTATTCTTGGCATTTTCTTATTTACCTTTTAATTCTTAATTCTCTCTTCAGCCATATCTAATCTGTTGTTGAATTTAATTTTAATTGCCAAATTTTTTCATTTCTAGAATTTCCACTAAGGTTTATTTCAAATACTTTTGGCATTACTTAGAGTCCCTTTTCTCTTACTTCTTCTAATGTAGTTTTATATACATACATTCCCTTGATGATTCTAGTATGTGAAGTGTCACTTGCCTGATTTGCTGACTTTTGCTTATGGATGCCTTGTCATGTTTATATTTTGTGATTTTTAACTGCAATCTCTTATTCATTAGAATTTTATCAGTAAATGATAGAAACTTGTAAGAAGACATGTTCCTCCAGAAAGTATTTGCATTAGTTTCTGCCAGCTGGAGGCACAATTAGAACCACTCTCCTCCCTCTTATTATTCATAGTATGTGTGTGTCTGTGTGGGTTCGTTTGAGATAAAATTTACATACTATAAACTTCACCCTTTTATATTTATTTATTTATTTATGTATTTATGTATTTATTTATTTATTTATTTATTTATTTATTTATGCAGTACTGGGGATTGAACCCAGGGGCATTCTACATCCGAGCTACACCCCCAGCCCTATTTTTTATTCTTTATTTTGAAACAGAGTCTCACTGTGTTGTGGAGGGCCTCACTAAGTAGCTCAGGCTGGCCGTGAACCTGCAATCCTCCGGTCTCAGCCTCCCAAGTACTGGGATTACAAGTGTGTGCCACCATGCCTGGCCTAAACTTCACCCTTTTAAAGAGTATATGTCTGTGGTTTTCAGTATATTCACAAAGTTTAAGACTACTTTTAAGTACATCCTCAACTTGAGGTTCAGACCACACCAGTAATGTGAATTGGTGCTACACACCCACATAAGGGCTAGCTTTATGGTTGCGTGTTCTTGAGTGAGATTTATTTATTTTATTTTTTTGTGCTATCGGGGATTGAACCCAGGAGCATTCTACCTCTGAGATATACCCCCAGCCCTATTTTATTATTTTTTAAAATTTGAAACAAGGTTGCGGAGAGCCTCACTAAATTGCTAAGGCTGGCCTCGAACCTGTGATCTTCCTGTCTCTGCTTCCCAAGTACTGGGATTACAAGCATGTGCCACCACACCCGGCCTTATTTTATTTCACCTAAAACAAAGATTGAAGGGCCAGGTTTTCTTGCTTTCGCTTCTGCAGGGCATGTTTGCTTCTATTTACCTTATATTCAAGGTGTAGTCCTTTGGGGTCCCAGCTTAGTGGGTTCCTTTTAGACTTCCTCCTGGAGAGTCTGTCTCCTACCTCCTGCATCCCTGCAGCCATCAGAACAGAAAAGTTCAAGGTCACAGTGTTGAGCAGGTGCCAGCTTCAGTCTTCACTCCCTCTCTATTCCTGGTCTTGGCTCATTTTTGGCCTCAGAAGATTTGATTCTTTACTTACTCACCAACTCAGCAATGCATTTGGAAATATTTTTAAAAACTATTTTATTCAGCATTTTAGTTGATGATACTGGCAGGATTATTGAGGATACTGCAGGACTATTGTCAGCCTTTTAGTTTTGTTTATAGTATGCATTTTTTCTTTCTTAAATCTTTGTGTGTGTGTACTGCTGGGCATCAAATCCAGGGCTTTGCATGTACCAGGCATGTGCTGTCCCACTGAGCTACACCCCCAGCCTCTTTCTTACATCTTTAGTCCGTCCTCAGAGATAGAGCATGGTTAAGTGCAAGCTGTGTCCTGTCTGCATGCGGCCATTCTTTTCCTCCTGGAGACTGCAGCGGAATTCCTTGAACTGACTGGGGTCTGGAACTTCTACTCTTACTCCCTGAAGAAAGGGACATTGCTGCTCCCTCCAAGGCCAGCCAGTCCCCAGCGACTGGGCCTCACACTTGTCTTAAGGCTATAATAGAGCTAAGTTCATTACCTTCTCTTTGCTCATGGTTTGCCAGCTTTGGGGCGTGGGTCTGAGTTCCTTTCGCCTCCCCACAACCCCTTTTTTCTGGCTTCCTATGAGAATAATTTTTCTCACTGTGGCCAGTTAAGCAAGAGGATAGAGAAAGCATCCTTAAACCTTTCACCTCCTCTGGGGAGGCCAGCTTGCCTTTGCAGTTCAGATAGGAAGGACAAAGGGAGCATTCCCTGTGGGTCACTGCCATCTATAACCCCAGGGTCTCAAATTCAACATATGGGCCTTTGTGGCTGCCCCTGGAAATGCCCCTACACATCCCATTTCTAACCGAATGCAGGCCTTGCCTGTCGGGCTGGACCCCAGAAAAGCCCAGATGCCTGGGCAACATCCCTCCCCTTCCAGGATGCCTCTGTTAATTATCACCTCCAGGAAAGAGAATGGAAGGCATAAAACAAGTAATTCTCAAGGGATTTGGGGAGGAAATGGTTCCCTTAGGAAAGTTGGTCAGAATCTCTTAGAGAAGTTTTTATAATCACTATGCAACCCACTCCAAATAAGTGAGCCACTGCCTCTGGTGCCATTGATCTGAAACTGCACTGTTTAGTAAGGGACAAATAACCAGCTATGTGGTTATTGAGCTCTTGAAATGTGGCTAGTAAAAAGCTGGATTTAGAGCCAGGAGTGGTGGCGCACGCTTGTAATCCCAGTACTTGGGAGGCTGAGACAGGAGGATCTCAGGTTCACAGCCAGGCCTCAGCCTCTGCAACTTAGTGAGACCCTGTTTCAAAATAAAGAATAAAAAATAGGGCTGGGGGGTGTAGCTCAGAGGTAGAATGTCCCTGAGTTCAATCCCCAGTACCACACACAAAAAAATCCTGGATTTAAAGGGTTAGTGCCAAAAACAATATAATAATATTTTGCTATTTCTTATATCAATTGCATATTGAAATGACGATAGTTTGGATATGTTGAGTGAAATACAATATTTATTAAAAGCAGTACCATTTTATTACTTTAAAATGTGGCTACTGAAGTTGCTTATGTGGATCGTGTTTGTTGCTGTCCTAGTCTTTTGAGCAGCACTGAGATCACTTGTTCCTTCTGTTCCTGTGACGCACATATGGTATTTAGCTATGCACTGTGGCTCTGCGTGCTTGCAGCCTCTGCTTGTCAGGTGGTTTCCATTGTTGCCTCGCTCATCGAGATGGAAGTGACTTCATTCATCATCACGGAGGCTTTTCAATAGTGCCCACAGCCCCGATCCTAAGCAGAAAGAGAAATGTTCCCAAATGGGGAAAGTAAAAAAAGGGATTTCCAAGGAGCCATGTAGTCAGCAAGGACCTCAAACGCTCTGTTCATGCTGTCTTTTCTGAAGGTTTTCTTTTCTTTTTAGAAACCAGCAAGTTCTTACTGATGTATTTTCTTACTGTTTCAGCTGCTTTTAGGAACCACTGGCCGGAAAGTAATACTGAACCCCACATAGAAAACATCGCCTTCTATCGGAATCAAGAGGAGTTTTCAACAGTGGGCTCCAAGGAGGGTGTGATGGTTCAAACCTCCAGAATGAGCCACGCTTCTTCGGAAGCCCCAGAAAACCTCACTCTCCTGGCTGACACGGCACATGCTGAGGGGAGGAACGAATCACGTAGACGGAACTTCACCATTTCACCTGCTGGGCACTCACCTGAAACGGTAGCAGCTCTGACTCCCCAGGGGAGCACCTTAAGTGAGTTTGTGCTGATGATGCTCGTTTCATTTGTGTGTCCAGTGCTGGAAAACAAAGTTTCTGCCACCCTCCTTCTGCCCCCCATCCTGAGCAACTGTGTGCTTCCAGGGGTCTTGGGCTGGGGGGGATCAGACCTGTAATTTACACCCCTGGCTGGTGCATGCCTGTAATACAGACCGGAGGAGGGTGCAGATGTGTCCAGTGACCTGGTCAGTCCTGTGGCATCTACATTCCACAGTCAGTCTGAATCCAGACCTCACCCCTTATCCATGGGCCCTGCCACACAGCTCCTACCTTTGAGTTACAGGTCTGGTGGGATGTGTGGCTGGGATGTTTGTGTTGTGTTGATGTGGTTTGTTTGTGTTGGTGTGGCAAAATATTTGTTCTTCCTTGCTCCAATCTGCACAGCTTGGAGGCTTGCTATTTTTTAGCAAAGGATTTCAGAAAGAGGCTGGGACTTGATGGGTAAGACTTAATTGAGGAAGAGAAGACAAAACTAGTGGTGATTAGGTACCTACTATATACCAACATGTCTATTCTCTCTCTCAGTCCTTACAAAAACAGGTAAGGTCATATTATTTTCATTTTAGGAATTTGTAAACTGAAACTCAGAGAAGTTAATTAGGCCAATGTGTGGAGGCCAGACAGGGTTCAGAGCTAGGATTTGAGCCTATGGCTATGTATTTGAGTGAGGTGGGAGGAGTGGCTGAGGAGTGGGATGCCAATATGAGTAAAGTACAGAGGAGAGAAAGGCGTGTGGCCTCTTTGAGGGGCAGCAGGACCAGGATGATCCTCCCTGGGGGAAGGTGTAAGTTGTGCACAGCACAGCCAGTGGGATAGTTGTGTGGATGGGGTAGGGACAATCATGGAGGATTTTGCAAACCAGGCAGTTTTATACTTGGTGTGGTGAGAAAAGTCACCAAAGGGTTTTGCACAATGGAGGGATACTATTAAAGCAAATCTGGGGAGGATTCACTGGCAGGCATGTCCAAGATGTCTGTCATGAGGTTGGAGGATGGAGGGTACCCAGAGTGGGTAGAACCACTGAGGTAGATACAGAAATCCTGATGCTGACCTTGTGGCCAGAGGAATGAAGAAGAAGGGCTTGGGAAAGACTGATAACTAAGGATAGTTGGTAGTTGGTGAGGACTAAGTAGAGGATGAAGCTATCAAAGGCGACTCCACTATTTCACATCCTAGTGACAGGAGGTCTGATTGGGGGCATTCAGTTCTGTAAAGAAAACACATGAAGGTATTTTGTATTCCATCTATGAATGGTGGTTACAGAGCTTAGAAACTCTGCACATTGATACTGCCTGATTTTATTGGTCATCCAGATACTGGGAATTCTGTTTATATTGAATTCCAGTAAATTCTGGGACCAACTTTGTGGAATATGGGCAACGAGTCATGATGATCTGACACTGATCTTTTTTTTTTTTTTTGGCGGTACCAGGGATTGAACCCAGGGACATTTTACCTCCGGGCTACACCCCCAGCCCTATTTTTTTATTCTTTATTTTGAAACAGGGTCTCACTAAGGTGCGGAGGCCTCACTAAGTAGCTGAGGCTGGCCACAAACCCGGATTCTCCGGTCTCAGCCTCCCAAGTACTGGGATTACAAGCGTGCGCCACCACGCCTGGCTTGACACTGATCTTTAAGTCCATATCATCTGATACTTAGCTTCAGTCTACCCCTTTACTAGTAATTTTACCCAAGATGCAAACTCTTTGTGAGACCAAAAGGCCATCTTTGTCTTGGTTTGTGGTCCGTCTTTCAGTTTATTTTCTTTCCATAGAATGAACAATTGCTCTTAATTTCTTCTCATATCTATATGTTTTATGGAAGTCAGAGTTGAGCCCATTAGAGATTATTAATACATTTGGAAGCCTGCTGGGGGAGTTTTAATTGTTACTGTCTGCTTTCAGCCTTGGAAAGGCTTCACCTGTCGTCGAGCAATTCAGGGTCAGAAGGAAGAACTGCCTTCTCTCAAATGGGGAGCGGAACATCCCAGAGCTCCCTGGAGAGGGGGAGAGGGCTCCCAGGAGAAGTGACTGTGCACACCCAAGCGGCTGGCACTTCAGTCTCAAGCTGGTCCTCCCTTCCTCCTTTGGAGCCGGGAGAACCGACCATGCTCTCAGGAAAGAGAAATTCCTCAGGACCAGAGCTCTCCTTGCTGCACTTCTCCAGGACATTGGCTTCCTCTCCTCCCTTAGACCATTCCTCATGTGAGTAGTCGTGTTCCCAGCTCACTCCTCCTTCATTCAAAATACATAGATGTGGTTGGGCGTGGTGGCGCACACTTGTAATCCCAGTACTTGGGAGGCTGAGACTGGAGGATCTGGTTTCGTGGCCAGCCTCAGCTACTTAGTGAGGTCCTCTGCAACTTACTGAGACCCTGTTTCAAAATAAAGAATAAAAAATAGGGCTGGGGGTGTAGCTCGGAGGTAGAATGCCCCTGGGTTCAATCCCCAGTACTGCAAAAAAAAAAAAAAAACATAGATGTGGATAGCAAGATAGTTAAATACCTATAACAGGGGCTAAGGGGAAAAGACAATAAGGAAAGAAAAGAAACCATTCCTCTAATGCCAAGTATTTGGAGGTAGAACTACAACCTACACAGCTTATCTCTGTATTGAAGTTCATGTTTAAAATATGTTTTCTTGCTGGGTGTGGCGACTCACACTTGTAATCCCAGTACTTGGGGAAGCGGAGACAGGAGGATCCAGGTTCGAGGCCAGCCTCAGCCACTTAGTGAGGTCCTCCGCAACTTAGTGAGACCCTGTTTCAAAATAAAGAATAAAAAAATAGGGCTGAGAGTGGAGCTCAGAGGTAGCATGCCCCTGGGTTCAATCCCTGGTACCGCCAAAAAAAAAAAATGTTAATTATATAAGGAGGCAAACTATAGTTGGTCTGGAGGGTGCTCTAGCCATTCTGCTCACCAGCCCTGCTTCTTCCTCTCCCTCTCCTCCAGCCATACACATGCATACAACAAAGACTAAGTGTTACTGGTGTCCATTCTTACAAAAGAGGTCATGTACTGGGGTACTTGTTTGAAGTGGTGAGCATTGTACCACTCGATTAGGAGTTAGTTTTATTCCTTCATTATTGCAAAAATATTTCCTTCAATGGCAAAGAAAACATGAGTATACACTTTTCTAGGCACCATTTTGAAGGAAAATAACCAGAAGCAATGCAAGTGTTTGCAAAGCATGACCTTTGTCACTGCAACTGTGGAGCACCTGTCCCTGCCATTCCACTTCCTACTCATCAGTTCTGTCTCAGCTCAGGTATTCCATTTCCACAAGCCTTTCTACACCCCTCTGGTCCTCTGTGCTGTACGCCTTATTATACTAGGTCATCCAGTACTCACCTTCCCAGACGCTGTAATCATCTGAGGACTCTTTCTTTTCCTGGTTCCCCATCACCCCACAACAAAGTACAGTTGACTAAAAAAAAAAAGGAGTGGGGATTTGTGTGTGCCCAGATCCCCTCACAGAGCACATCCTGCCATGGGCCAAAGAGAACGCTGGAAACTGCCTCTCTTTTCTCTTCTCAGGCATTTCTCAGTCTGTGTATGCTGCTTATGTTTCAATCCTCAGGCCACAGGGAGCAGAACAGAGAGGGTTGGGAATGTACTTGGGAAATTGAGGTTAGGCTGCTTCAGAAATTGCTGTTTCAAAGTTATTATAAGTCAGAGATTTTTAGAGTACTTTGCAAGAGTAGGAGTTTGGGTTTATGTCATCAAAGCAAAAATTGAACCCAGAGGTCCTTTCTGCAATGCCTATTTAAAGCAGCTAGTTCCTTTTCCATATACTTCCATGTACTTTTTAGATAATTTCCTGCTGACTGGATATGGATATAATTTATGATTCATGTTTTTGGGAGATTGCTTTTTAAGATTATTCATAAACATTTGTTGGATTGGATAAAAGCTATGATCCTTTGCAGCTTCTGTGGTTCAGTGATTTATAACCAACTTCACCAAATGGAGGGAAGGAAGCATTTTCTTTAGGAAGCTCCACTTTGATTCTGGTCAGGGTCATTTAATATTTATAATTGAAATTCAACCCAGTACTGTAATATATTTGAAAACCAGCCCATGTTTATTTTTATTTTTTATTGTTTTGTGGTACTGGGAATGGAACCCAGGGGCATTCTACCTCCGAGCTACCCCCCGCCAGATTTTATTCTTTTTTATTTTGAAACAGGGTCTCACTAAGTTGCTGAGGCTGGCTGCGAACCTGCAATCCTCCTGTCTCAGCCTCCCAAGTACTGGGATTATAAGCATGTGCTACCACGAACAGCTAAAATCAGCCCATGTTTCTAACTTTGCTGGACTCAACTTTCTATTCACCTGTATTTTTCAGCACTAAAAACAAAACTATTGGCCCTCAAATTCTTTGAGCATTTGTTCTAGAAACTTATACTTCTAATATTTGGAGAGTTCTACCATTATCTTTCATATTCCTTGAGTCTTTTACTGAGGATTTCTCTTCCTTAGTGAACTAGGCATTCTATTCTAGGTAAAGTCAGACCACCCTCTTAGATATTGGAGAGGGCTTTTAGGCCCTCCAAAAAGAGGAGGGACACATGCACCAGGACCTGAAGCCAAAGAGGAAACAAAGTTCTACTTTATGTTTAAAGCTGGGTTGGTACCTGCCAACTCACCAAATGGAGATCTGTTTATCTGCTATCTCCCCTGAATGGAAATCTTGAGCTTTTACGACTCCTTTCTGACTACATGATACAGGAACTGCAGACACTCAGGCAAGAATTCTGAGGGAGAGTTGGCAGGATCTGCCAAGGCAGACCTGGAGTTGGCCTGGCTGGCTGGCCAGCTCTACAAAAAAAAAAAACAGTTGAAGAAAGGAGTGCAGTGGAGGCTTGTGTTTTTGATACTTGGCCACTCCATCCTCTGGCAAATGTGACCCAGTGAAAAGTCTGGCACCTAGACCAGTCAGATTAGTGATGCCTCTCACGAGGTGGGCTCAGAGATGGTGAGCTAGGAGCCTGGCACGGGGAGAATGGGTTCCTCATTTGAAACATGAAGAGATTAGACCAGATGATCTGAAAGATCCTTTCTAGTTTCATTATGGGGGAGTACACACATACACTCAGCCTTTGTAGTTTGTGCTCCTTCCACTCCCACCCAGCTACCCTGAAACACGTGCAACACAGCCTCTTCCAAGGCTGGGATAGCCAGGAGTTATCTGCTTCCAGAAATAAGTTGTATGCCTTACAGCATTAAGCAGGCAGCAGAATCAGATTTTTAAGATACCAGAAGCCATTTGAAATTATTTTCTTGCTGCTTTTTACCTTTCTAAACTTTCCATATTTTCTATAATGATGATATACTATTCAATCATTTGGGGGAGAGAGAGTAAACAAGGCAACAAACAGAGGAAAGAGGCTCTCTTCTGAAGGCAGAAAAAGATAATGTGTATGTTGAACTGTGTGAGACTGGCTACAATTGAGCACTAAATTTAGTATGAGCTTCCTGGAAACCAGGGCACAAAGGGAAGCTGGGTGGGGCATGCAATTGTTGTCAGATAAAGTAAGCATCCAATTTAATCCATAGGCATAAGTGTTTTGGGGCAGTAAATTCTAAGAGGAATACTTATATAAGGGATGACGAGGATCATAATGGAAAATGCCTTCAATTGCTGTTTTGTGGAAATTGTGCTAATGTTCTTTAAAAGGCGGTATTTTATATAGATTCTCAGTAGGAGCTGAGGGTATAATAGTGGAGCTCGACTTATGAAAGTGTTTCTGTGGGTAGCTGAGCTAATGTGGTCCAGGTAAATTGCTTTGTGGTGATTTCACTTTGCAAAGGGAGACAGTATAAATAACCTAGAAGATTTTAGGGTTAGCCAATCTTTCTCAAATATCAGCTGCTTCATCTGGACTTTTGGCAAGTTCTGATAGCAGTCAAGTCAAGGTTGAGCATTCTGATGCATGCCTGTGATGGTGCTGTGACTGGAGAGTGACCCATATACTTTTCCCAGACATTCTTCCCACCTCCTGTTATAAAGACTAGGAATTTGGTTTGTGTCTGCTCCTGGTGGATGGTCTTTCATGAATGGCTGCTTCAGGAACAGAAGTGAGCATGAAGGACAATTATTAAGTAATCAGTAATGCTGGCCTGTTGATTAGAAATGCAGTAAATTTCCCCCTAGGTTTACTTAGCAGGTGCTCATTTAGTGACATAGTGATTGTAGATTAATTTGATCAAATATTTCCTCTTTTTATTTAGAGGCACTAACTCTATGGAAGTATTCCTACACATTTCATTGCTTTACTGTGAGAATTGAGACTAGTATAGAAAGCACTTTGCACAATGCTCGACACATCATAATTAGTCAATTAGTAGTAGTTTTTTTTTATAATAATGAGATGAAGAAGCTATGTTCTACAGAGCCCTTAGGGTCAGAGAAAACACAGTCATTTTCCATTTGTGACTTTTGCGATTGTATTACTGTAACCATTTATTTGCTAAAACCACCAGAATGGACAGGCCTGGATTATCCAGACTGAATCTAGTATAATTACCACTGTTTTGATGGGAACATTGTGTGGATGAAATAATGCAGTTTACTGGGAATGAAAATGGAGAAAGTAATTTGGTAGAGACTGTTATTGGGGACCTATCTATATTATGCTTTTGTTTTATACTAAATGTTTTTTTGTTCCCTTGGTTGTTTGTTTTTAAGTAGGGTTGGGTTTGGTTAGGCTGTGACTGGATCTTCTATGGCTTGTTTCAATTATTAGTTTTATGGATTGCTTGCATCTTCATTAAGGTCCCAGCAACAAGAGCTGCAGGCTGTGTTTAGGTGTAGTTGGGTCTATGGATTCGTATGCGAGCAAGAGGAACCCTTTGTTTCCTGTGCACTCTTTCTCTCTAACTACCTAAAGTTTATTTTTGCTTTCAGTTACAACTTCACATAATACTGGTCTTCAAGGAACTGTTTATAATGACAACTTCCTTTTTCCCTTTTCTGGGTCATAGTTAATAGCTTGAACCCTTTCATTATATAGGTGTAGAGTACTTATTATTTTTAGCTTAAAATGATTCTTTTAAGACACTCTTATTTCCTTGCCTATAATGTTTCTTCCTGCTTACCAAGCTTCCTGTACTTTATTCCTGTTTGGAGGTTTTTTTTTTTTTTTTTTTTTTTTTTTTTTTTGGTGGGGATAGCACCCAGGGCCTTGTGCCTGCCAGGCAAGCACTGTGCTACTCAGTTACATCCCAAGCCCTTTGGGAATAGGATTTTAATGCACCCTTCCAGAGGTCAGTTCTTGAGGTATCCTCTGGAAAACTCTGTGGAAGAGAGCCACTGGCCAGCCACCTATAATGCAGAGCAGACCACACATTGTGTGTGTGTGTGTGTGTGTGTTTGTGTGTGTGTGTGTGTGTGTGTGTGTGTGTGTGTGTGTTTTACTGGGGATTGAACCCAGGGGCACTCCACCTCTAAGCTATACCCCCAGCCCTATTTTATTTTTTTATTTGGAAACAGGGTCTGAGTTGCAGAGGGCCTCACTAAATTAATTGATGAGCCTGGCTGTGAATCTGTGAGCCTGTTTCAGACTCCCAAGTACTGGGATTACAAGCGTGCACCACCAGCTCAGACCACACATTTTGACCAATGGCATATAATCTAATTCTTGAGGTTCTTCACAATTATCCAGAGACTGCTATCTATTGATCAGCAAAACTGTTCTTGGCCTGGTATTCTTCAACTTCTAGGGGGCCACTGGAGTAGTATGTTGGATTGAGAGCTCATTTCTAAAGCTTAATGAAACTAAGTAACTAGAATAATGAAGTCTATCTGTTTTTGGGTAGAATTAAATAAAAATTGTGAGGTAATAATTAGTAGCTCCTGATGCTTAAATGTTCTGTTAATTAATGCAGTTTGGTTAATAGTCTTTCAAAACATAAGATTTATGGTAGCCATGAGTTGGTGAATAATAAAAAGCACTAATATTGACACGGCTGGGAATTATTGTCCTAGGCTAGTGGTCCTGATTGTGTTCTGCAGAACCCTAGGCCTCTTCAGTGGTGACCAGGAGGCTGGGCAGCCTGTAGTGGCCAGACTTCTGTTAATTTTATGGATTGGGTTTTAATTTATAATAGCATTTGGACAAAAGGGTACATAGTGAAAATAAAACAACAACAAAAGCCTTATCACAATGGCCTGTCCTATTTAAGCTATATTGTAGAATTCAGTAAACTTTCATCTTTCTCTACAAAAACCAAGGCAAATAATGTTTTTTTTTTCTTTCTTTTACCTTCCACATAAAGCTTTTCATTGAGCTTGGTGAGGGACTTCTGCTTCTCTACTCAGCTCTAAGAATTAAAGCTAGTGAGGAGAGGGTGAAGGAATATATCCTGGATGTACATGTGTGTGTGTAAACATACACAATTGTTTGTATCTATATTAGGTTCATAGTATTTAAATTTATATTCCAAAATGTAACATATATATATATATAAATGTAACATATATATGTAACATATATATATATGTTAATATATATATAACATATATATATGTTAATATATATATATAACATATATATATGTTAATATATATATATATATTATGTGTATGTATTTTATATATATTTAAAATATTTTTTGGTCCTGGGGGTTGAACTCAGGGGCATTCTACCCCCAAGCTACATCCCCAGTTCATTTTGTTTAGAAACAGGGTCTTGCTAAGTTGCTGAAGATGGCCTCAAACCTGTGATCCTACTGTCTCAACCTCCCAAATACTGGGATTACAGGTGTTTGCACCACCACACCTGGCTAATACTATTTTTACCTAGATACATCCCTGACTTTATTACCCCTTTTTGAAGCATATTTTCTTCTATTTTAGCTTCTGGAAGTATAAAGGAGCTTAACAACTCCACTGCTTTCCGAAGCCCATCAGTCAGCCAGACAAAGAGTACACATGTTGCCACCACATTCACTGATGGTGCCCCAAGGATTCTCCGGTCTTTGACTGTTAGTCTGGAACCTATCAATGAGACAGAGGGTTTCTCTGAGGACTCCAAAATTGCCACAACTTCAGTCTCAGTCCATTCTTCATCCCCTGCGGTAGAATTGAGAAGAAACAGAGTAACCGAGAATCCAAGAGATGGAGAATTCATTGAACCATCCACAGAAAATGAATCTGGACTTACATCTTTACATTGGCAAAATGGTTCCCCAAGTAAGTATGCTATCTTTACTTGATCTATTAGGACATTTTTAAATAGTTGAATTTTCTTAGGGGATCTCTTCAAGACTACTTGCAATCTCCCAAAAATAGTGTGCTCTTTGATGATACCAGCTCCTTTAGTTGGTATATCACATTATTGTATTATGATTTTCATCCTTAGGTGAACATTGTGAAGTTAGTTGGACAGGTGTCATCCCTCCTGCTTTTTTATAGGTTAGGAAATTAAGGCTCAGGAGTTTAAGTAATGCACACACAGCCATTTAGTCACTTGGCAGAGTTGAGACCTCAGGTTTGATGCTCTCAGTTGGTTCTGTCTTCTTTTTATTCTATAGCATTGTCTTCCAAGTGAGAGCTGGCCTGCTCTTTAAAACTAGCTTCAGTCGGGCGTGGTGGCACACGCTTGTAATCCCAGTACTTTGGGAGGCGGAGACTGGAGGATCCGGGTTCGCGGCCAGCCTCAGCTCTTGCTCTCTCTCTCTCTCTCTCTCTCTCTCTCTCCTTAGTGAGGCCCTCCGCAACCTCGTGAGACCCGGTTTCAAAATAAAGCATAAAAAATAGGGCCAGGGGCGTAGCGCGGAGGTAGAATGCCTCTGCGTTCAATCCCCGGTACCGAAAAAAAAAAAAAAACCTAGCTTCAGTGAGTTAGTGTTCAGGTTAGCTTTACAAGTAAATATACAAATATAAATACAGTTCTCAAACTCATGATTTGGTTTATTCCCTATTGTTGACTTTTATTATTCTTCAGAATCAGAATAATATTTACTAATATTACAACTGTTTTAGAAAAGTGTTCTATGTATTATATTTATGCACATCATACTTGTTAGAAATAATGACACACTCAGTCCCTTAAACTACTTTCCAAGGGAAAGAGAATAATATACTCAAGCCTATAAATTACAGTCCTATTTGCACATGCTGTTTAAAAGTCCCCTATTCACCAACTTTTATTTTTAGCTATCTTGTTGACACCCAAGAATTTTGAAATAATTATTTAGAATATGATAATGCATGTTAGATGATAATGTAAACACTACACAAGATTCCTTAGAAAAGGGAGTCTTTCCTTAGGACTCACTTCTTAGTTGTCAAAGGATTGTTTTCATATCCATGTAATAGCACTTTGTTTCTGTATCTTATAGCTTTCGGAGGACATAAGCTTACCAGCAGCTCTGAAACGAGAGGTGGAAGTGCCATGCCTCAGACTGAGACTATGTTTAGGTCAGTTCCCTCCATCAGAGGTGGAGAGAGCACAGCACACTGGTTCTTGACCAACAATAAGACATTTGCAGATGTGACAGGAAGCTCTGCTTCAGATTCTAAAGTTGTGAACACTTCAGTTTTGACTCAGTTCTCAGACTCTGATCAACAGTCTAAAGGAGGTAACAGTGCACTAGACCAGAGAAGTTACTCAGAGTCTTCATCTACGTCTTCCTCAGAGAGCCTGGATTTCTCAGTACCACATGGAGAACATTCAAGTAAGTCTTCATTTCACAGAAGTGCATCACATGAAGGGGAGAGGGACTTAGGATGCTTAGGCTCTTCAGTGGCATATTAAGGCATCCATTAATGAAATCTCTCCTGCGGCCCTTCTAGTTTCATTATTCCCAGACCATTCTTCTAGCCGGTTGACAGATATACCTACACACCCCAAGTTTTTTCTGGTACATCTCCAAGGAGCTGGCGATGCCATCTCCTCTTCTCACAGACAACTCAGGGACTTCTCTATGTCCTCCCATCCTCTATAGCCCACCCCACACCCTCATACCTGTCTCAATCACAGAGCTTCTGGAAGGTGAAAATCTCACTGTCTAATGAGTCTTTGTTTACTCCAAATCATTTAAGGCATTCATAAAAGAAATTTCCCCCTCCCCTTTTTTTAACAGCTTCAAGATATAATTCACATTGCATACAATTCACCCATTTAAAGTGGAAAATTCAGTAGTTTTTAGTATATTCACAAAAGTTGTGCAACCATTACTACCATCTAATTCCAGAACATTTTCATTACCCTCAAAATATGCCCATACTTATCAGCAGTCACTTCCCATTTTACCCTCCTTCCAGCTTCTGACAACCACTTAATTTACTGTGTGGATTTTCCTATTTTAGATATTTCCTATAAATTAAATCATATATAGCCTTTTGTAATTGGGTGTGGTGGCACACGCATATAATCCCAGTACTTGGGAGGCTGAGACAGGAGGATCGCAGGTTCAAGGACAGCCTCCGAAATGTAGCAAGACTCTCAGCAACCCAGCGAGACCTTGTTTCAAAACAAAACAAAAAAAGTAAAATAAAATGAGGCTGGGGGTATAGCTTGGACATAGAAGTCTCCTGGGTTCAATCCACCCCCAAAAAATTATATAATATACATACATACATATATGCTTATATATGTATATATACATAATTATATATTGTCTTTTGTGTCTTTCACTTTGTATATTTTCAAGATTCATCCATGCTGAAGCATATATCAGTACTTCATTCCTTTTTATAGTTGAAAAATATTCCATGGTAGAGATATACTGTTCATATATAATGTTCATCCTTTCATTATATATAATCCTTTCATTATATATATAACATTATATATATATATATATATAACATTATATATAATGTTCATCCTTTCATTATATATAATGTTCATCCTTTCATTAGTTGATACACGTTGTTCCCACTTTTCAACATTATGAATAAACAAACGCTGCCGTGAAAATTCAGGTACGAGTTTTTATGTAGATATATGTCCTCTTGGAATTGCCAGATTATATGGTAGCACCATTTTTAAGTTTTGAGGGATTGACAAACTGTTTTTCAAAACAGTGCACATTTTATATTCCTCCTAACAATATGCAGGTGTCCCAATGTCTCCGTATCTTCGCCAACACTTGTTACTGTCCATCTGTTTTGACTATAGCCATTTAGTGTGTAGGGTATTTCATTGTAGTTTTTATTCGTATTTTTCAGTTGACTAATGATGTCAAGCATCTTTTCATGTGCTTAGTGCCATTTGTGTATCTTCTTTGAAAATGTCTACTCACATTTTTTAAATATTTTAAATCTAGGTTGCTTATTTAAGTGTAATAGTTCTTCATATACTCTGGATGCTAGTCCCTTATCAGATGTATAATCTGCTGTATAATCATTTTCTTCTGTGGGTTATCTGTTCTCTTTGACAGCATTATTATATGAAAAATTTTAATTTTGATGAAGTCCAGTTTATCAATTTTAGAAAACTTGTCTTTTGATGTTTCTAATAATAGTTTTGGATAATTTTTAAAAACAATTTCCAGTAGTATCATCAGTGTAATGTGTTTGCTGACTAAAGCAAGAATGCATTAACTTATTATTTAAGCTTTTAATAGGTTTAAATTCTTACCTCTCCACTAATAACAGCAGCTCCATTTCCCCCATATGAGAATCCTAATTGATGAGGGAAATTACCATTTATACTACTCATGTGACATGGAAAAGTATATGCTGGTCATGAAAGAATAAAACACATATGGGTGGAGGATATTTATACTCTTTTATGTCTATGCCTGGGAAACATCTTTTCTACCGCCTACATAAAAGGAATCATTTTCTGTCCTCACCACTGTGGGGGTCAGGGTTTTTACTTTCCCAAACTACGATCCTAGGTTCCATAGCTTTTCCCTTCTATGTGTCTTCAGTACCCTTCCTCTCTGCCATTACTGCTCAGTTGGTTAATGTAGAAAATGTGATTTCAGAGTGATCAGATCTTGGGGTTCAATAGATTAATGGTAGTCTCATTCCTGAAATGATCTCACTGTGGGTTAACACAACGTTTTGTCTCTTCTGTTTTGAGTCTCTCAAAGCTGACTGATTCTGTCTTTCAGAATTTTCAGTCCATTCCTTTTCCTGGGTTCAGATTCAGCCCCTCTGTTTCAGGTCATACCCTCCACTCTGTTAAGCCTATAACCCTGATGTCTTTGTTTGCCTAAATTTAACAGAGTATTTAAAATCTCTCCATCTAAGACCTTTTTCTCTTTGCCCAGAGAAATTCTGATTAGATACACTCTGCTCTCCAGCCTCTCCTGGTTGACTCTCCATCAGTTTCCTGAGCCCTTCAGCCAGACGCAAGTGACATCTCTCTTTGGTTCTTGTCTTGCTGCTGCTTTAGGTCATGGGGTGTCCTGTCCCAATACGCATTCCTGTCTCTCAATTCAAACATCCTGAAATGAATTTCCCTAATACTCAGCTTTACATTTATTTTCCATCATGTCCGTGGGGTGGCAAGGGCTAGTCTGGGCTGGAAATGGGAATAAGAACGAGGAAAGGCCTATTTTCTCATAAAGCCAGATTATGAAGTATTTAGACCAGAAGAATTGGACTTCCCTTTCATGCTTTTTGCAGAGAAAGACTTATTTGATAATCTAATAAAATCTTGGATAGTTCTAAGATTCTTTAGGTTATAGCATTAAAAATATACCCCCCCAAAGGAAGAAAAGGTATCTATTCACCTTCTGTCTCTATCAATAAAATAGAATCAATGTATTTCAAAAAAATTAAAATACAAACCAAGTCCACCTGTAACCTCGGGCCATGCCCTGACTCCATACAAGATGGGGCCGGCCCAGTATGGATCCTGTTCACTGGAGGGAGGCGCGGGCCGCAGTTGCTGTGGAGGACTCGCCGCAGCCCGGGCGCCAGGCTCGGTGGACAGCACCCGTGCGCCATTTATCCCACACCCTCCCCTCTTCTTTCAGCACCGGAACCCGGCGGCGCCAGGCTGGGCGGCAGGCCGGACGCGGAGGGGAGCACTTCCGGGGCGCGCCCCCGCGGCGCGCACACCTCGGCCACGCTCGCCGGAAGTGCGGAGCGCACGCTGCGGTCGCTCGACGTCACCGCGGCGGAGGCCCGGGGCCGGGCGGGCGCCGCCCCGCGCGGGAACGTGACGGAGCACGCGGGGCTGCTCGCGGGGTCGCCGGCCGCGGGGCCCGCCGTCGGAGGTGCGGAGCCGCGTGTGCGCGGAGGCTCGGGCCCGCCGTCCTAGGGTGTCGCAGAAGATGGCTTAGCAGCCCCTTGTGAAGAGAGCTTTCTGGGTGCCCCCCAGGAAGACACCCTATCCCCTCACACACTCGGAAAGGCGGGTGGCGTGACGGGGTGACGCCAGGAGGCCTAAAGTAACGGAGACAGTCACATTGTGGCTAGGGCCAATCTCCTGGGAAAGAAATACCTCGTCATACAGAATGGAAAGTTGGGAGGGTTTTCCTTTTTCCATTTAAGCAAAACATGATTCTATTTGGGGGTCTCGAGAGCTTTTCAGATACTATCAGTTTGCTTTTATCAAAAACCGCATGTGGAAGGAATTTGGAACCATTCCCTATTTTTAGGCCCCTGGTCCCCACTACTCTTTTATCACCACTTCCACCGTTGCCACCACTGCTTCTCACAGGGGGTAAATGTTCAGAGCAGACATTTGACAGTTCTAGCCTACCTATGTTGTCTTCATTCAGAGTGCTCTCCTCTGAAAACCGCCTCTCCAAAGAAAGTATTTTACCCATTTGAGTTCATGGCTAGGACGCTGAAAGTCTGTTTTATAGTGCATGTTTTGGAGATTCCTGTTTTTTTGCTTGACCTAACTTTGGCTTTTCCCCTTGCAGTCACTGGACTTAGCTATGGTCAAGTGATGGGCACAGATTCTGAACAGAGGACTTCCAGTGACCACACAGACCACACGTATGTTTCATCTACATTCACCAAAGGAGAACGGACATTACTGTCCATCACAGATAATGGTTCATCTTCGGAAATCAGCGAGAGCTCAACCTCTTATATTAAGATGTCAAACTCTTCCTATTCAGACTATTCTTCCTCTTCTCATGCTCAGACTGAAATAAGTAACGCCTCATCCTATAATGGGGAATATGTTCAGCCTTCCACTGAGTCACTGGTTTTACGTACATCCAACCTTCCATCCTCCACTTCCACCGTTAGAGTACCAGATACTCTGGTTCTTCTGGATGCCGATACCGGGTCTGTTGGTGACTCATCTTTAGGGCCCCCTTTGCCTCTGCCCTCAGTGTCACAGTCCCAGCCATTGTTTTCCTCAAGCTTATCATCAACCAGGGCCTCCATGCATCAGCTGAAGTCTACCTCTGAGACGTCCACACCTTTATCTTCCTCACTATCACCTTTACCAGTATCCTTAGTGGCATCTACCCCTGCCCCACTTTCTATCTCACAAACAAGCTTTCCACATTCATCTTCTACTGCAGTCCTACCCAGGGCACGGGAGACCCCTGAGACTTCAGTTGAGACATCGACAATGGCATCATCCTTGGTAATGCTCCACAGTAGTCAAACAGCAGATCCCAAGAACCAAAGTACCCCATACCAAGAGAAAATCTTTACAGAAGCAAAGTCACCAAGCCTGGTGTCTCTGCCCACAGAATCCACCAAAGTTGTAACAGTGAGCTCTCTTTCAGAAGTCCCTTTGCCCCCGACCTTAACAGAGTCTTCCACTGAGCCCACCCTTCTAGCCATGAGCACCAGCGCAGTCCAAATGTCTCCAACTTTGACAACCACCACTCTCAAGACCTCTCACCCTCCTATGACCAGTCCCAGCACCCTGTCACACACAGAAGCTCTCATCACTGGCTCTGTAGCTGTACACACGACAGATGGAAAGCAGCTCTTGACCCATCCTGAAATTGTAGTGCCACAGATCTCGACAGAAGGTGCCTTTACCACAGAAAGGAACCAAGAGTATGTAAATGCTACCACCCGCTTGAACCCTCTGACCAGTGAACCCACATCAGCAAAAGAATTGACCACAAGGCTTGGCATTACAGAAGAGGACAGCCCAGCTTCACATTTCCTCAGAACATCTCCTTCTTCCCAAACCACAGATGTTTCTACAGCTGAAGTGTTGACTCCTAAATCTACCACCATCACTACTCAGGACAGCACACAATCACCAGTGACCCCATCACCTCCAACCTCAGGTAAAATGCATTTCATAAACACATATTGACTGCTAGGCCCTGTGCAGCCCTGAGAACTGCATAGGGCTCAGGATCATGTGAATGTGTGGAAATGGCAAGTATTTGGAATAGTATCTGTTCTGTGACCTAAAATGCTTCCTCCTGAAACACAAAGCATAAAATAAGACCATGGTGGACCCAGTTTTCCCTGACTTAAGTGGCTCTTTCTGAAGAAAGAAGATAGGACACATTGGCCATGTGTGACATCAGTAATAGTGCAATTATAGCTTTGAATGCCCTGTAATTGCAAGAGCTTTTCAAGCATGCCTTTAACTCTTCTGAAGTCAGTGCCAGGCAGAGATGTGGGTTTGGATGGTGGAGAAACTTGAGTAAAGAAGCTTTAGTTGGCCTGTGTGAGACGAGTGAGTCAGTGTGTGCTCCCAGATCAGAGCCCAAAGCTTCTGTGTCACTCAGCTGGCTCCCCAGGCACCAGGGGGCATCTCAGGGTCAAAGAGCTTCTCTTGATCCAGGGAAGCTCAAGCTCCTTGATAAGTGGAGGTGGAGGGACATGTAAATAAAAAATTTTAAAAGGGCCAGAGGTGTATCTCAGAGGTAGAATGCCCCTGGGTTCAATCCCCAGTGCCACACACACACACACACACACACACACACACACACACACACAAAATGATGAACTACCTTTTTCCCATGTCTGTGTTGCCAGGGCTTCTTTACATTGAACAAGGTTATCTTCGTGGCCATGTTAAAGTTGCTGGTACAAGGAAAATAAAGTCATCCAAATGATCCTTTGTCATTTAAGGAAATATAGAAGGAAGTAGGATTATATACTATGTGAAGCCATGTTCAAAACTGTACTTTTGGTTTGTGCAGATCCATGAAAAGAAAACTACTGGAAAAGGGGTAAAATGGAGACTGACATATGAAGGAAGAAGGAAAGAAGGGAAATTCTTTGTAGTGACTGAAGCAGGGAGCTTAGATAGTGATACAGTTTCAAGTCAGCCATGATCAAGGTGGAAAGCGGGTCGTAAACCACACCTACCATCAGCCCCACCGTGTCCCCTTTGTGCCCCATCTGATCACTTCTGGGAAATGAAAGTTGACTCTTTCTCCAGGGATATTTGGGGGCCTTATTTCAAGGCCCACAGACTTCTTTTCCAAAGGCCAAATATACTCCAATGCCAGGAGGACCATAATTCACAAGCAAATTATAGCCAGGTGCTGTGGCACACTCCTGTAATCCTAGGACTTGGGAGGCTGAGATGGGAGGATTGCAAGCTCAAGGCCAGCCTCAGAAAATTGGCAAGATCCTCAGCAACTTAATGAGACCCTGTTTCAAAATAAGAAATTAAAAAGGGCTGAGGGTACAGCTTGGAGGTAGGATGCCCCTGGCTTCAATCCCTAGTACCAAAATAAATAAATAAATAAATAAATAAATAAATAAATAAAATGAAATTATAGCCATTAAGATTACTGTAGGCCAGGTGTGGTGGCATAATCCCAGTACTTGGGAGGCTAAGGCGGGAGGATCATAGGTTTAAGGCCAGCCTCAGCAACTTAGTGAGACTCTGTTTCAAAATAAACAATAAAAAAAAGGGCTGAGGGTGTAGCTCAGAGGTAAATGCCTCTGGGTTCAATCCCCAATACCACAAAGGAAGGAAGGAAGAGAGGGAGGGAGGGAGGGAGGGAGGGAGGAAGGAAGGAAGGAAGGAAGGAAGGAAATAGATTACTGTAGGCAAGTGTTAGGATATTCACTGGCTGTTAATAATTTGTTTTGTGCCAATGTTCATGGGTATAGTGTTTGGTTCTGTAAATGCTGTGCTTATATGGGCGATTTTAGGTAATACTTAAAGTAGCAATTAAGAATACCATCTTTAGGTTTAGTCCATTAGTTTTCAGGGTTATTCTTTTTGAATGAGGTTGCTTGACTTCTGCCTTCTTTTTCTCATTCTCCTACTGATTTCCTCCTTACAGAATGATATGGTCAGGTTTCAGCTTTTCTAAGTATGTGCCAGAAACCATTGTGAGAGCCAGGCATGGTGGAACATGCTTGTAATCCCAGTACTTGGGAAGCTGAGACAGGAGGTTTGCAGGTTCACAGCCAAACTCAGCAACAGGCCCTCCACAACTTAGTAAGACCCTGTTTCAAAATAAAAAAATAAAATAGGACTGGGGGTGTAGCTCAGAGGCAGAATGTCTCTGGGTTCAATCCCCAGTGCCACCAAAAAAAAAAAAAAAGAAACCATTATGAGGCAGATGTTATATAACTAGAGTGTGATGCTGCCAGTTACATAGAGCAGAACAGAGAGTTGTGGTCATTGCCCTTGGGGGATGCAAGTCCCAAATGACATTGAAGTACCTGTGTCATAAGGGCCTCGATAAATTCAAGTAGGGCCCATTTTTACATTATGGAAAAAGAGAAGTCATCATAGTGTTCAACTCTTATCATTTTCTAAATGATGCACAGTATGTTGAGGCCCAGTTGCATTTGGAGATTTTTTTGATAAAGGTTGTTATGATTTTGATAAAGTCCAGGAGAAAAGGCAAGTCTCTTACACACACACACAGTAAATCTTGCACCAAGGAGGATGAATTGATGAGGGATTCTTTTTCACTTAATGTGTGTTTTAAAGTGACATCGAAGCTGGGCATGGTGGCGCACGCCTGTAATCCTAGTACTTGGGAGGCCGAGACCGGAGGATCGCAGGTTCGAGAACAGCCTCCGCAAGTAGTGAGACTCTCATCAGCCTAACGAGACCCTGTTTCAAAATAAAAATAAAATATGACTGGGGGTGTAGCTCAGAGGTAGACTGTCCCTGGGTTCAATCCCCAGTGCCACAAAAATAAATAAATAAAGTAGCATCGATTCACCAGGTGTGGTGGCGCATGCTTATAATCCTGGTACTTGGGAGGCTGAGACAGGAGAATTGCAGGTTTGAGGCCAGCCTCAGCAACTTAGACCCTGTTTCAAACTAAAAAGGACTGGGGATGTAGCTCAGAGGTAAAATGCCCCCGGGTTCAATTTCCCAGTACCAAAAGATAATAATAATGATTAAATAAATTGGCATTGATTCAAGTAGAATTTTTTAAGTATCACAGGGCAATACAGTCATTTATCCTGAACTGAGTGACCTGGAAGCAGCATTTGATTTGAACCAGTTCTTGCATTCAGGGATCCAGTTCTCTAACACTCATCTGTGGACACAAACTAGGACTATTAACCAGTCTAACTACCTACCCCATTGGGACCCCATTCTGTTTTAGCAGTGTGTCTTTTTAGGACAAGTAAATAGAAATAAGCGAGAGTCAATATTTACCTATATCTGACTTTACATTGCCATTATGACTGTGTTACTCTTGAATCGGTTTTTAGTCAACAGCTGTGCCACGAACCCTTGCCTTCATGATGGGAAATGCACTGTGGATCTCACCAGCGGAGGCCACCGATGTACGTGCTCACCGTCCTGGCAAGGGGACAACTGCAGTGTGGGTAAGAGACACAGAATGTCCCGGGGTCTATAGTAGCACATTAGGTGAGTCCATAAACTCCTTTTCCCCAAAATGTAGAAGAATAAAGGTTTTAAATTAATCCCTGCTTGCCGGGCGTGGTGGCGCATGCTTGTAATCCCAGTACTTTGGGAGGAGGAGACCGGAGGATCCGGGTTCACGGCCAGCCTCAGCTCTCTCTCTCTCTCTCTTCCTGTCTCTCTCTCTCTCTTCCTGTCTGTCTGTCTGTCTGTCTGTCTGTCTGTCTCTCTCTCTCTCTACTTAGTGAGGCCCTCCGCAACTTCGTGAGACCCGGTTTCAAAATTAAGTATAAAAAATAGGGCCGGGGGTGTAACGCGGAGGTAGAACACCCCTGGGTTCAATCCCCGGTACCGCAAAAAAATTAATTAATTAATCAATTAATCCCTGCTTACTTAAGAGTGTTTATGTGCCATCTGCAGGATAGCATGAGGTACTATAGTGTGGTGCTAACACTTCCTGGTCTGGTTCTGTTCCTCAGGCTTCCTGTACTTCTGCCACACTGGACCATCTACAGCTCCTTAAAGACTTCCCTGCCCCTGGCATTACTGTGTTGGTGCCTCAGTCTAGAATGACCTCACCCAAATCGGTTTATTTACTAAAGTCCTTCCACTCTTAGTTCAGTTGTTATTTGAAACAATCCTTACTCTCCCTTCCATCAAAACCTGCTACTTTCTCTGTACTTCCAAAGCATGTCTTGCATTTATAGTTAGGCACTTACAAGGCTGCTTCTGCCCTCAATAGGTGGCCAGCCTCTTGAGGACAAAGGTGGTCTCCTACTCATCATTGGGGCCCCACTGTACTTACTGCTCTTTGGTCCTTAGTAAGTATTTACTGCACTGGATTGTGATTTTGCTGTTTGCTAGACTCAATGCGGTCTTGTTTTTTTCTCCTCTGCAGATGTGAATGAATGCTTGTTGAACCCCTGCCCACCCCTGGCCATGTGCAATAATACTCAGGGATCTTTTACCTGCAAATGTCCAGTTGGGTACCAGTTGGAAAAAGGAATATGCAATTTGGGTAAGAAAGTTAGTCTATCTTAGAATTTATTCTGTATCACAATATGTTTTATAAAATAGCATTTACTGGTTTTCCTCCTAATCAAAATCAATATTTGTCTAAGATATAAGCTTAAGGAATATAGAAAGAATTAGAAGACATTGCCTATTATTCCAGCACTCAGAGATTTAACACTTTACTTTGCACTTTTTTGATGTGCATTATATTTTTACATAGTTGAAATCATATATTTCTATAAGCTTTCTCTCTTCTCTTTTTTTGTGGTACCAGGATTGAACCCAGGGGCATTCTACCTCTGAGCTACACCCCCCAGCCTGATTTTTTATTCTTTATTTTTTGAAACAGGATCTCACGAAGTTGCGAGGGCCTCACTAAGTAGCTGAGGCTGGCCGCGAACCCGGATCCTCAGGTCTCAGCCTCCCAAGTACTGGGATTACAAGCGTGCGCCACCACGCCCGGCTAAACTTTATCTCTTAAATATTTCCTATGTTATTAAAATATTATACAAACATCTTAATAACTGCATTATGCTGTCAGTTGTGTATGACATTACTTTATTTGCTTACCCATTCTACCTGCAGTTAGAAAAAAAAATCAAAAGAATATTCTGACTACATCATTTAACAAAAAACATTTTAGAGGGAGAAAAGAGAGAATACAATCTTGATTGTCCTACTGCATTCACATATGCTTTTGATTTTTAAAAATGATCCTCACATTCTTATCTACAGGCAGATACATTTTGTCAAAGCTGCTGTTGTAGTTGTATCACACTATTTGTCCCTAATTTTGTTCCCTAATTTCAGATTCATGAAACTTATTGATTTTTAAATACAATCTCCATTTTACAGGTTAAAAAGCGGACAAACCAAATGAAAATTAAGGCCCTGACAAGGTGCTAAGTGGTCAAGGTTACATAACTAGTTGATGAGAAGTGTTAGTTTCCAGCCCACAATTCTATTACACAGCAATGTGTTGATTGTAAGAGCTTTCTTGCATACAGGGTATGACCCTTGTTAGGATGGTGAGCTTAATATTTAACTTGCTGAAGAAATTAGAATGAAAAATATAGTTTCTAAGCTGGATAAGGAAACTGGCAGGTGAAATGACTCATCTTTGAATCATCTTAAATTGCCCAGTGTGATACTTAACACACAAAAAGTGCTCAGTAAAAGTTTTTGAGAGAGCAAATGTCTGTGTTCTTTGAAAATGTTACCTGCATGAATTCCTATTACCTGTTGGCAAAAGGGACTTTTTGAGAAGGTTGGTACCCTATTAAAATAACAGAATTTTGAAATTTGTTTGAAATACAAGGATTGAACATTATTTTAAAAAGAAGAATCTAGCCAGAAGTGGTGGCACACGCTTGTAATCCCAGTACTTGGGAGGCTGAGACAGGAGGATCGCAAGTTCACTGCCAGCCTCAGCAATTTAGTGAGGCCCTCTGCAATTTAGTGAGACCCTGTTTCAAAATAAAAGAATAAAATAGGGCTGGAGATTTACCTCAGAGGTAGAATGTCCCTGAGTTCCGTCCCTAGTACCAAAAAACAAAAACAAAAAAAGAAGAATCTAGAAATATAAATATCAGTCAAAATCAAGAATTCTTCTTATTATGAGCTTGATGCGATGGCACTTCCCAACTAGTTAGGAGACCGAGGCAGGAGGCTCTCAAATTCAAGGCCACCCTGTCTCAAAATAAAAAATTAACTGGCTGGGAATGTAGCTCAGTGGTAGAGTGCCCCTGGGTTCAATCCCTAGTACTGCATAAATAAATAAATAAATAAATAAGAAGGAAAAAAGAGAATTCCTCTTATTTTATAAATTTATTTGCATTTGGGCAACTTGATCCACTTCTCCATACCCTATAAGAAATTAGCCCAGAGTTTTCAGTTTAAGAATGAAGGTGAAATGATACTATTTTGAAGCATTGTAGAATGTGTACTTGCCTAGGACTCAATACCCTGTTTCTAGCTCTAGGGCTATTACCTACAGCATATTACCCCTGAGCCTCAATTTCCTCATCTGTAAAATCAGATTACAGTCTGCTCTGCTTCCCGCTCAGGGTTATTGTGAAGGCCAAATAAAATAATGTTTTTGAGCCAAACTTTGAAAATGATAAAGAGCAGTCCAGATGGTAGGTATCATTTATTTAACATAAGTCTTCAAACTCTTAGACAGATGAAAAGCTATGAAAACAAACTACTCTGAATACTAAGTAATAATTATGGATCTTTCAGAAAAAAATATTTAGGTAATATAGGGAAATTAGCAGTTAAATTTGAAATAAAAATTCATCTCAAAGCTAGATGATGTAATTGTGGGTATGAAGGTGTAAATGTCTTCAGAAAATCCCCTGCCTGGAAAGTGCAGTGTTTGAGAGGAGACTGATGGATCTTCATATTCACACTGAAAGCAGATACCACATTGACTGTCAATTCAGAAAGCTTCCATGTGCCTCACATCTATGTTATGTATATTTTTATGTGCAGTGTCTGGGTGACATCTCACCGAGATATGTGAGAGGTAAAGATGAAGGAGTAGAGTGACTGTTCTAGAAGCCTGTGTGCAGAGTGTTCCATAGGTAGCACAGATCAGGAGGAGAGCAATTCTATTGTGTTAACAATCATCTTTCCCTTTTCAAGTCATTTAGCTTCATTGTTCATAAACATCAGAGGAACATGCAAATTAGAGCATGCTGAAATGCTTTCATTTGGCCAAGAATGTTTTCAAAGAGCTCCCTGCTGCTCAGAAAGAGTCCTAAGCAGCTGGCTCCACTGAACTGTAGAACAAGCAAAAAGATGTTAAATAAGGATTAAGGGCTTTAGACAGTTAAGTATAAGATGTTAAATGTTTTCCCTGGCTCATTTGTGGGCTTTTTCTTAATTCAGCATGCAAGCTTTCCATGAAAGAGCAGTTTCCTGGGCCACTGTGTTTTGGGGTTTTTTTTCCTATCCAAAGGGAAAGATAAGAATTTAATATAATGCAAGATAAGAGCCAGATATAAAGCAGGCTGTACTAATTCTTGGTTGTCTGCCCATTTGTAAGTCCCATTCCCCTTAGGCCCAATCAGCACAAATTGGTGTTAAGTAGAATTTTATGTTATGAGTGAAATGGGCCTTGAAAATGGGGCTGCTTTCTTTCATTTCTGAACCCAGTGGTGTCTTGAATATAGCTTGTTTTCATTATGTGGCTTATAATCATGGAGTCTGGCAGCCCTCTGGAGTATAGGCCTACTACAAATGCTTGGCTCCTTTCTGTGTAGCCCCTTCATTGTCCTTAGAATATCAGGTGTGCCAGGGGGCAGAGGATATAATGGGGAAAGACAAACTTTGAAGGTGGACACACATGAATTTGATGGTAACTTTGGCCCTTGGGAGCTGGATGATCTCTCTTTGGAAGTTACCTGACTTCTGGAAGCTTCTTTTATCAGTGATAAAACAGACATTTCCTCTGAGCAAGAAGAATGGGGGTTGGATGAGGGTGGCTCTGATGAGAAGAAACCAGAGCACCCCCTTGAAGTCAAGGCTTAACCTGGTTAAAGACCTTGGAGAGCAAGAGCTTTCCTTGATCTAGAGTCTTGAGGCTTGACACGCAAGCATTTTAGTGCCTGGCACCACATGTTCCTCCCTCCCTCCTAGGATTATGTTGTTTAGACCAGCTTATCATTCTTTGATATAGCTTTATTGAGCATTTATTATGTGGGAGTCCAGAGGGATGTCAAGAAGTCTCCTTCTCTCAGCAGCACTTGCACCTATGCAAAAGGCTTCCTGGAGTCTCCCACCCAAAGGTTTACTTGGTCTAAGCCTTCAGCCTAGCCCAGTAGGCACTCACTTTGCTGGAGAGGAACCTAGAGGCAAGGGTGGTCTCCATCCTCGAGGAGAAAGAAGTGTATAGTTTGCTCTGTAGGGGATGCAAAGCTGGCTCCCTGAGAGATTTACACACACACAGCCTTGCGTAGGTTGATCTGCTATGTAATCTAACAGGTAACATTTTTATTTTCAGTTAGAACCTTTGTGACAGAGTTTAAATTAAAGAAAATGTTTCTTAATACCACCACGGAAAAACATTCAGACCTACATGAAGTTGAAGATGATATCACCAAAACAGTAAGTTTCTTGAAAGGCCTCTTCATTGCTAGTCCTTTGTTTTCTAGAACAGATTTCATTCAGATTTGGGGACTGCTTAGGGAGTCATCTATGTATATACTGGGTTCTTCATTTCTTTTATATTTGGAAGGGAAACTTAAGGCAAAATAAAGAGCCTCTTAGAAATAGAAGAGAGGTATTGAGAACTAGTGGTGCCCAATAAAAATGTTTTTAAGATGCGTCTTCATGTGAAGTCTTTTTTTTTTTTTTTGCGGTACCAGGGATTGAACCCAGGGGCGTTCTACCTCCGCGCTACACCCCCGGCCCTATTTTTTTATACTTTATTTTGAAACCGGGTCTCACGAAGTTGCGGAGGGCCTCACTAGGTAGAGAGAGAGAGAGACAGGGGAAGAGAGAGAGAGAGCTGAGGCTGGCCGCGAACCCAGATCCTCCGGTCTCCGCCTCCCAAAGTACTGGGATTACAAGCGTGCGCCACCACGCCCAGCATGTGAAGTCTTTATCCACCATCACATTTCTTTTCCATGTGCAGACTCATAGTCACAGACATAGAGGTGACAGGCAGCAATGAGAACTGTTGGTGAAGAGGAAAGACCCAGAAAATCCTAGTGTCCTATCTGCTGTTGACATGCAGTATAACTTTCTCCCTGTGTTTTGGAGCTTGGGAACAGTGACACTCTTTTTTTCTTTGAGGGAATGCCAAAGGCCTAACATTACTCCTGATTATCTAGGGCCTGAGAACTCACTCGAATGGATTATCTAGGGGCCTTTGATTCTGCTTCTTTCCCTCTTTGTCTGATTTTTACTGGGGAGGGGGCAGGGAGTGAAGAAGAAGAAAGAAAAGATGAAAATAAAATTCAGACAATATTTTTTCCTCAACTGTTACCTAAGTCAAAGAGACGTGAGTTAAAAAATTGAAATTTGTCATTAAAATAGATTAGAGATTAACTGACTTCTAATTTTATTTGTTCTTTATGGATGAGAGTTACTATATTAGCCAAAAATTATATGTTTTTATAGGACTGTGGGTTTTATTTGTGTAAAATACAAATTCTGATTCCGTTTCTGTATCTACTGAGCATCTACTCTGTGACAGGGACTCTGCCAGAAAGCTCACTCCTGTGAGAGCTATTACCAACATCTTTGCAGATGGAAAATGGGAGGCTCTGGAAGTTAATGGCATTGCCTGGGTTCATACAGAGTAGGTACAAAGTTTTGGAACAGTTCATTAGTTCACTCACTTCGGATACCAGTTGCAAGTATGGGGATCCCTAAGACCACCCTCAGTTTCATAATTCACTAGAAGGGCATGCAGAACTTACTGAAACTGTTATGCTCACTGTTGTGGTTTATTGCAGTGAGAGGTTACAGGTTAAAATCAGCCAAGAAAAGAGATGCCTGGGGTCATCCATGAGGCCCCAAATGTGGAACTTCCAGTTATCCTCTCCCTGTGGAGTTATGGGCAGTGTTAATGCCTCAACAACAGTGTGTGACAATATGCACAAATACTGCCAACCACAGAGCTCACCTGAGCCTTGGTCTCTGAAACTATTATTGGGGCTCTGTCACGCAGACATGGTTGACTGCCCTTATTGCTAACTATAGCCTCTAGCTCCTCAAGAGGCTTAGCTGATACCATGTTACCCAGAGCCCCCACCATAAATCACAGCATTAGACTCTCCAGCATGGCCCAGGACCCCCAGCTAAACAAAGACATTTTAATCAGGTAGGATACTCCAGGGGCTTAGGAATCACCTTGTGAAGGCATGGCCTCTCTTTACTACACAGCAGGGTTTTATGTCTATTTATTCTGTACCTAATATTCTTGTTGTTCGACCGCTGCTGCCTCCTGATTGTGCTACAGGAAAATATTTCCTTTTAAGGTAGTACAAGGATTTAGAACCCTGGGCAGGAGTTCAGTTCTTCATGTTACATAGAGCTCAGTGACATATCTGACTTGGGTTTTTTGCCCAGCATCACCATAGCACGTACTGATGATGTGACATAACTGCCCCCAAGAAACAGTAAAGAATTAAGCAGCAACTGGGGAAGACACTCGTGTGGTCTTTTCCCAAGATGCCATTCTATTGAACAATACCTGGGGGAAAAGTTAGTAATAAAGGAATAATAATAATAATTCATTGCTATTGGACTATAAAGCAATGTCATATAAAGCCAAAAAGCCTTTGATAACATTCCATGCTTGACTCCATCTTCTGAAGAGTGAGATGGCTCTAAGACACCAGCTTTGAAGACAGGTGGATCTGCACAGGACACAATATTGCGACCCTCTGCTCCATAAAAGGAATCTCCAGCCCCTATTATGGAGGGGAGCAAGGAAGCAGGCCTGATACTTTATGCTACAGAGGGATTTTCCGCTCTCCAAGGGCACATGGCAAACACAGGGAGGGTAGCTCTTAATTTGCTCTCAACAAAAGTGCTTTTGACCCATGTAATGTAATTTCCAATGGAGAGCCTTTTTGAAGAAGACCTATCTTTGAGTGAGGTCAACTCATTGTAGATTACGAGGGGTCAGTGTAGAGCCATCAGACTTGGGGAAGCCGAAAAGAGCCGAGCCTTTTCAGTGAGCTTGTTGACTATGTAGAATCCAAATAAACAGTTGCCTCTACATTTTTTGAAACCCTGGGTCTTAGAAAAGATCTGCTCCTTTGAAGATGTTTTGCATCCAAGGGTGCTGTTCTGAACATCATTTCCTGCCAAGATTTCCCCACTGATTTTCTATTTGCCTCTCTCCCTTTGTTCTCAGGGAACAGCAGAAAGACATTTAAGAGGGGAACAAAAAAGGACACCTTTTCTGTGTAAAGCTGCCTGCTGATAACTTGATAGCTGGAAAATGCCTATTTTATCCTGAAAATAGGAAATTGGTTCTTAGTCCAAGGCTTTTGTCTAACTTGCAGTTAATGATAAACCTGTTCTTCCTTGCAGTTAAATGTGTGTTTTTCAACATTGCCTGGTTATATCCGATCCACAGTTCATGCATCTAGGTAAGAAACAATTACATTTGCTTATGAACCAGTCCGTAGAAAGAGGAGACTATTCTAACATGGGTGATAGCAACAAACTGGGCTCTGTTTTGACCAAGCCAATGGGTCAACCAGGACCAAGGTCATGGGACCTGTATGCTCTCCTATTCCCTTGCTGGAGAAAGCAATGACACTTAGTTTCCAAAACCCTGGGGCCCACGTATCATTTTAGGTCAATTAAAGACTCACAAACTTTGCCCATAGGGAGTCCAGCACAGTGGTGATCTCACTGCAAACCACCTTTTCCCTGGCTTCCAATGTGACGCTGTTTGACCTGGCCGACGTGATCCAGCAATGTGTCAACTCCTGCAGGTCCTCCGCTGAGGTCTGCCAGCTCTTGGGATCTCAGAGGCGGATCTTTAGAGGTAGGAAAGGTAGAGGCTCTCTAGGAGGACCCTGCCCATACAGTCAGACACAGAGCTGTAAGGCATTTGGGGCTCTGGTCCAGGAAAGCTCATCACAGAGCCTTTGGAATGGGTATGAAGCAAAAGACCTTCATGTGTATGCACCTTTGTGCATGTGTGTGTGCATACATGCATGCACATGCAGTCCTTGAGGGCACCTGGTCCTTGGCATGCAGTCCCTTCTATTTCTATACACTGGTGGGGGGGAGGAAGAGGAATATAGGAGCTGATGTGGCTAAGAGAACTCTTGTTCCCTGGGGAGATAGAAACTCACACATGGAGTGTATATGCTTCTCAATGATCTCAAAATCTTTATCATGGTAACTGTTAAGTCAAAAAAAAAAAAAGCATGTGCAATAGTACCTGTGATTTTTTTGTTTGTTTACAAATTATAAATACACATAACAAGACTAGAAGAATGTAAGGCCAAATGCTCCCAGTGGTGCCAATAATGATGAGGATTTTCTTTTTCTTGTTTTTGCTTTGTCTGTTTTGTGAGAAGCTTCTGCAGTGCATCTAGAGGAAGGCAAATTAAGAAAGAGATTAGAGACAAGTTCAGAAGGTAGATTTGAGTCTTGGAGGGGAAGTTTCACCTCTGGGATAGGAAAACTGTGCTGGAATCAAAAGCGCTTCTTTGCAAAGGGGGCTAGTCCCACTTGGTGCATTATAAGTGATCAAAGTAGGCTCTGGTTAGCTCATTTTACCACACAACTTGGGCTGACAAAGGATGTAGAATTTAATCTAAGCCTCCCCATATGGTAGCCAGATGTTGAATATAGTCACAGGTATCAGGTTTTAGTGATCTATCTGCTGGTTGAGCTTGGATGCTCCCAGTGGGTCAGGGTTTTGTAGCTGCTGGTCTAGAGGGCTTTCCCACGTAGTCCCATGTATTGCAGAGTTTGGGAGCTGGGTAGTTATCATTTTACTCTGGGAAAAGTGCTGGAGGTTGGCCTATTTAAAAGCTAGTTATTAATTTGGAAAATAAAAAAGGACTTAACTTTCTGGAGTTGAGTGGCTATCAACTGGGGATTTTGTTAAAAAGTTTATGCCCCATTTTATTGTACTGGAAACTTTGAGGCTCTTTGGTTTTACTTTTTTGTTTCTCTTGCCAAAGATTCAGGGGTACTGATTTTTCCTCCCTGGTGAGGTAGATACCTTTCAGTTCACTAAATATTAATGGAGTACCTTCTATGTGGTCAGCATTGTACCAGATTACTTTTTGTCTCCAGTGAGTGCATTTGTGCCTTGCAAATCATGTAGCCAGATATTTGGATTTGTGAGAGCCTGTTCATAACATCCCTGCCCACTCTCTGACCCCCATTCTTCCAGCTTGCATATGGATTATGGAAGGGCTCTTCTTGTTGTCCTTGCTTCTTTGCTGAGGCCCTCATTCTTGTCTTCTCCAAGCCTTTAAGAACAAAGATAGCCGTACATATTGGCTGGAAATGGGCTCCCTTCCTTGTTTTTCCTCCCAGACTTTCTCCAGCTTTTGCCAACAAACCCAGCTTGGTCTCTTGCTAACTGTTTTGAGTGCTAGAGAGATGGACTTGACTACGGGAGCTGTCATGCTGTCAGGTTCTGACAGCTGGGTGTTTCCAGCATGTAGGCTGCACTACATACTCTGGACATGGCCATTGGAAAGGAGGTTTTTCTCCCTTTGATTCACAAAATTTCCGCTTCCCTGCCTTTCAAAGAACTGCAGTCCTCATGGTCTCCAGAGGTTTAGAGACTTTGGAAATCCTCCATGGAATGTCTCAGCCTTAAGATTTATTTAAATGCTCATTGTCTGCTTTGGAGGATGTACTACCTAGGGAAGAGCATGGGAATTGTAAGTGTAGAAGAATCACATCACCAGACTCAAAATGAAACTTGAGATTCCATGTAGTTCTTCTGGATGGATTGATGATAGGATCTTTGAGAACTGCTAGGAGAGCAGCCTCCATTGCAGAGACGAGGCCTGTTCTCCCTGTTGGCCCAGGAATCTGCTTCTGCATAGGGAGCAGCGGCTTCAGCACTACAGGCAGTGTTTGCCAGCGTCCTGGATCAACGGGCAGGATGCAAGGAAAGCATGACATTGGCTTCCATAGAACATCCAGTCAGGCCAGGCAGTTCAGGCTGGCTGATGGACAAGGCTAGTGCAGCCTGCACAACTTGCTGTGTGGGAGGTATTTCTTTGTATTTAGGGCTAGGGGACTGGCAAAGCCTTCAAAGAGTTTAGATGATGGATTATACAAGTTCAGTACCTCTCTGGTGCCAGCTTTGCAGTGTTTGCCTGGTGAGATTTTCCATTTTAGGTTTTTCCCCCTTAAATGAAAACATTTTACAATAAACAAAGGAAATTCAATCACACACACACACAAATGGAGTTCTGATTTAGCATGCCAGCTTCCACTGATAAAGGCAGGAAATTCAGCATTGAGAACTGAAGTTGTGTCCTGAACTTACCTCACTGTGACCCGGCTGTCCACCAGCCTCAGCTCTCAGGACTTGTGGAAGAGGAGGTTGCTGGGAATCCTGTGTGGGCTATTGAGCCCTGGTATTAGCTCCCATGGCCAGAACCTTCCTGGGCAAGGAGGCAGTTTTGTTGTTTTGACAGTTGGTACCTGGTTTCTGAGCAGGTTGGGGTCTTCTTTAAGGTAGAAGAGGGGAGACCGTGCTTGGAAAATTGGCAGCCCTCCTCACTGCACAGTGTGCATGTTGCCCTTCCCATTGTAGCTGTCCTCCCTCGTTGAACTTGCTCTTGCCTCCCAGCAGCAGCAGCAGCACCCATCTCGCCTCACACTGTACATGGGTGTAGATAAGTTACTATCCACTAGCCAGTTGGTTTCATATTTTTATTCTACTCTCTGTGTACCCCATTTATACGTGCCCTTTTTGCTGGGCCTATCTCAGATGGTAAAATGCATCCTCACTGTGTCCACTGTATACAGCCTCTGAGAGGACCATGTGCCCAACAATGAATGCCTTTTGATAGTCATGAAATGATCCTTTGTCATCCACGAAATGAACAAGGCCCTAAAGTGACATGGACGTAGCCTGAACGATGGCTCCTTGCCTGCCCGTCTCTGCTTCTCTTGGTGGTGGCACTGTGACTAATGGGCCAACAGCACCTTCAGCACATGCGTACCTTCCAGTTTCTGCACAAGGTGCTGAAAACCCAGAGATGAATAAGACCCAAGAAATCATTCCTGTTGTAGAGGAGACAGCCAGATAAACATAATTACACTCCAGTCCTGGCCAAGCAGATTATCTTTTGTTCCTCTTCTTCTAAGTCTCTGTTGGTCAGCACACCTTCAGGGCAGCAAGCTACCCTGCCTCGAGGAGTGTGCTGGGTATGTATAGGCCACAGACATACAGAACTGAGGCACGGCCTGCAGACAGGTCTGGCAAGTACTAGATTTTGGTCCAAGTCTCTCAGCTCCCTAAGAGCATAGTCACAGTTTCTGGGTTTGTACTGATCCCCCACTATGACCTACCCCCCCCGCAGTCTTTTAGCATGAAAGTACAGAACACACCACATTGGAACCACATTTGCAGTGGGCACTAGAGGGCGGGCAGCACCTCAGTTCTTCCCAGTTCGTTTTCTCTGTAGGGGTGTTTTCCATGGGAAAGCTTGTGAACATTGTAAATAGGTCTGGGATAACACGGGAAAGGAGCTGCAGAAAGTAGTGCAGAGTGGATGTCTAGAGGAGTACTGCTCCACAGAGACTCTGGAAAACTCTTCTCAGAGTCTCTCGCAGTAGCAAGTCCATGCATCTTAAGGTTTGAAGTGGAGTGGGTTTTGTTTGGTTTCACTGTCTTGTTTTTCCATTCCAGCGGGCAGCTTGTGCAAGCGGAAGAGTCCAGAGTGTGACAAGGAGACCTCCATCTGCACCGACCTGGACGGCGTCGCACTGTGTCAGTGCAAGTCGGGCTACTTTCAGTTCAACAAGATGGATCACTCCTGCCGAGGTAGCGACAGGCTCACTGGCAGTTCCGGGCCCTGTCTGGAGACAGGAAGACACTGTCTCTGCCCAGTGCTCGTTCACTTGCTCACAAGCTCTCGCTTTCCCTCTCTGCTCTGGGCCTCTGAGTGTGGCTTCTCTAAACTGGGGGTGACTGGTTTTTGTTACTCTGCTCATAGCAGGATTAAATACATTATCTCCTTGGAATAATAGCAATATCTCTGGTACATTCTGGTCTGCTCAGTTGATCCAAAAGAAAAGAGAATGGAATGCCTGTGGTAGCAATGCCTTTACTTTTTTTTCACTTAGAAAAATTATTGTTTTAATTCCCAAAGCTTTATCTGTTGCCTGATAACCTTTTAAGTAGAAACATGGAGTCAGTCCTGTATCTGTTAGGGCACCTGTGGCTGAGTAGACAGTGTACACAGCTGGGGCCCAGAATACCCGAGTTAGCACCCACTCTGCCTCACTGGTTGGCTTTCATCTTGGGCAAGTCACTTCCTTTCCTTGAGCCTTGGTTTCCTCTTCCCTGATGGGTATAATGATACTTTATTAGATATTCTAAGAACTAGAAAAGACAGTGTATATAGCCTTTGTAAGCTATCAGCATTTGCTCTTCTATTTTACCCAGGTTGTTGTTGTATTAATGAGGTAGAGTTTCAAAGGTTTCATGAAGTATCATGAAAGAAGAGAAGAAATCAAATTCTGATAACCTTTTAGGTGAGGCTTAAATTTCTTCAGTTTGAGATAAAGAGTACTCAATGAGTGTAACCCAAGAATATTGCTTTAAAAGAAAATTAATTCAGGTCCAGTGCACCGCGTACCCTGACATAAAAGACTGCTACAATTTGTGATCATCAGAAACACTGGCAGCCTAAAGGCTAGTTCTTCACGTAGCTCTAAGCATTGCCTCCCATTAGAATGTGGATGGTACAGATTTAGTCAGCACCTTGATGGTGACAGATGTGCTCGGATCTGAGTAAAAATCACATACTGAGGCAAGGTGACATGTCACTTATTTCTGTCAGGACTTCCCATTAGAGGACTCATTCCATTAAAAGAATATAAAAATATATTTAGGGCAGCACTCTCATCCTGAGCTTCAGACCCTCTGCCCTTGCTAGGTTTAGTTACAAAGTTCTTTTAAAGTACACATGTCAGCTCTCCAGGCAGGACCTGTGGTGGGTTTTGAAGAGGAAGGCCACATCTCTGAGCTGGGCATCAGTCCTGATGCGTGACTGGTACACAGCATTTCTCAGTGCTGTGCCAGACTGCTGCTTTGCTGCAAAGAGATAATGCTTCCTAATTCCCTCTTATCTGGTTTAATGCAAGTGTTCCTTGCCCTTCTTAGAAATGGGGGAGTTGAGCCTAGGTGCGTGTGGGAAGATGATGGCAATAATATCCACATATGCTGGGATGCTGTGCAGATGGCGGGAGGGGACACGGGGAGGGCAGAAGTGTGGGCATGTAGGGGAGGTGGCCCACATAAGCGGTGCTTCAAGAACAGTCTTGCCTGCCACCTCTGTTTTCGGTTGGCCTGAGCCACTTCCCTCTATTTCCAAGTCAGCAGTTTCATAATTGTGTCACAGGCTAGCATTAGCAATAGCAGAGCTGTCAGATTTACCAAGTGCAACAGCACAGGCACCAGAAACCTTATGTTTACCAAGTAATAACTCAAGAAGCAGCATAAGGAAGTCTTGGTTAACTTTTGGGCTTATTGCTGAGACCCTGTGAAGCCCCTTCTCAGCAGTGCCAATAGCCATTAGGCCTCTGGTAAATGGATTCTGGAGCTTCTTGAACCAAAACCCTGTCAGCTGGGTTCTGATAGGTTAGTAGTGACATCTTCTGGCCATTGGTGCTGGAGCACAGGCATATTTTAAATAATAACCCTTTTAGATGATTCAAACCCTGTCAACCCTCTGAAAATGGAGGATGGGGTGTGTGTATGTATTTTCCAAATCACTGCAATTCAGGCTATACATTAGCAAGTTTCTCTGTTGTTCTCTGTTGTACATATACACACGTGCTTTTTAGTGTCTCACATAAAACATCTTTACAATGTCTTTACCAGACTTTCAAAGCCACATACAAAATTAAAATAGATGTCCCTTCTATAGGTTCTTAGCATCCTTCAATCATGCAGGCATCATAATGAATTCTAACAATCTGTTTGTATCTCACCATATTGCAGGTGCCTTGAGAGCCAGAACCATTTCTAGAATAGGACCTAGTACAGTGAGGGGTTCAATAAATGTTGAATGATGTATTAGTCAGCTTTTTTGTCACTGTGACCAAAATTCCTGATAAGAACAACCTAAAGGAAGAAAGGTGTATTTGATTCCCATTTTCAGAGATTCAGTGCATGTCTGGCCAGCTCCAAGGCCACACACAGTGGTAGAGCTTGGCAGAAGAAAGCTCCTCAGTTCATGGAAGCTGGGAAGCAGAGAGAGAGTATGTGAGAGAGAGGGGAGAAGGGGTGAGGGACAGATATAGTCCTCAAGGCCACACCCCCATTGACCCACCTCCTGCAACCATGCCCCACCTCTGAACTTTGCTACACTGATAACCAGGCTTGAACACATGAGCTTTTGGGGGGGACACTGCAGATCTAAACCATAGCAAATGAGCACATGGGCAATAGGGTAGCAAATATGGTAGAGAAGAGTGGCGTATCTTGACTTAGTTTCTAGCAAGGGAACAAAATAATTATCAAGATTCCACCATTTGCTTATTTTTTAAGTCCATAAGGCTTAAATTTGCTTGTTTGCCATAGCAATGGGAGAAGCCCAGTTCGGGCATATATGCAAGCTGTTGCCCTGTTCATCTGATCTTCAGTGCTCTGTGTTGAGTCCCTCTGCTGATATATGTGATGAGAAGCTAGGTCCTGTGGAGCAGGTCGTTCCTTACTGACAAAGTTTCCCCTGCGATCCCTCAGGATGGTACCAGGACACAGTAGCACTCAATCTTTGATGAATGGCTGAATAACTCCTTTTGAAATAGAAAAATGTTATTACATCAGGAAGTTGAGCCATTTCTGAAGCTAAATGGAAATAGCTCAACCCATCAACTCTCCGACAGGACAATAGATGGACCTTACGTGTGGCTAGATGACAGCCAGGGAGTGGAAAGCTCCCACCCAACAGACAAGGGTTGGGTAGGTAGATTGATGTAAAAACATTTCCAGGAAAAAGCGTTCAGAATAGAACAGACTGGTGTGACATCAGCCTGCCTCAGTGCCGAGGTGGGTGGAGAAGTGAGCGGTTCCCATGTAGCTAACTACCCTGCAGTGTGGGCCATGAATCACCCTGGGTGGCTTCCCTCAGTTCCACAGACCTGCTGTAGCATGACCCAGAATGGCCCAGTGGGAAGAGGACTGCCAGGACACAATGCTTTCCATGTCAGCAGGGAAAGGCAGGCGTGGACGCAGAGGTATTGAAGACTGGGAGATAGGCCTTGCTACCCTTCTCCCTGTTGCTTAAAGAATTTGAAGCACCTATTGGAAATTCATGTAATGAATTAAACATTTAAAATATCTAAAAGATAAATTAGGTTGAAGGGGAAATTAACTACTTTGTGGAGGCCAGAAGGAAAATGAATATGCATAGTTTAAGCCATAAGGTCCTGCATGTTTACTAAAGGTGGGTACACATTCAAGTTCTGAGCTTCTTGGACACTAAAGCAAAAAAAAAAAAAATCCATGACTTTGAAAGAGTCAGGATCCATAAAATAAAGTGCAGTTGTCCAGGAGAACCCCCATCTTGCTAGACACTGGGGCCTGAGAGAATTCTCTGGGCATCCTCACCAAGAGGTTATTGAGTGGTATTGTAGCAACATGGTCTATGGCATCCTACATAAGGATTTAAGGATTTCCTATGACTCTTTCTTATAATAAATATCCTTCAGCACAAGAGAAAGCTTAGGAAGTGATTCTGTGGAGCCCAAACAGTGCAGTTCAGGTTCATAATTTTTTAATGATCTGCCATGAGATAAATTACAGATTATTTGGGAACAATGTTTTCCAAATGGTGATCCACAAAACTCAGGAATATGTTCATAGATAGTTTGTAACAGTAAAATAGATGCTAGAAACATTTAGCTTCTAACATTAAAAATGTAGAAGGAGAAAAAAATATTAAACACATCTACACAGTTAACACTATGATGAACAAGTCCACAGCAGGGGATGCCAGGAAGTCTGCAAGAGGCCTCCAGACCCAGCCTGCAGACCCGGCATGCACCTCCCTCCCTGTCTCACACCTCCTGCCTCGCATGCTGCCGGCACTCAGCTCAACTCACCCTTAGCATGTCTGCTCTCTGAGTGGGGATGCAGCTCCAAGCTCTGTGCCTTTTCTTGTCTGTGATCTTTGATTCAGTGTATACTGTACATTGATCATGAATCAAATTTTTATCATTCCTTGCAGCAAAGAATTTGTCTACAAGGCCATTTTTTATTGTCTGCTTTCATCCAAGCATTCATTGTAGCACATGGTGTTCTGTTGAGTTATTGTAATGTTGAAAGCATTCTGTGATCATATAAATTTGACTGATCCAGGGGAATAGCTGGTCCTCAGCCCTTTCGGTGAAGCAGTGTTCTGGGAATTGCACCAGCAGGGGTTCAAAGCTATGTTCTTGGGTGAGGTGGCAATCAGGACATATCTAGATATGTCCAGAATCTCCTGGACAGACTATAGCATAGATTCTTATTGGTTTACCCTCCCGCCCCATTTTCAGAAAAAAAAATTACTCAGTGCCCCCCTGGACACCACCCAGCACCTGGCACCTGGGCTATGGACTATAGGGTGAGCATTCTCTTAAGAAAACCCTGGATACCTACCAGGACTGTGTCCCAGAGGATGTCACCCACAGCTTCTACCTCCTCACAGAGAGGGCTAACAGGGCCAAGGTCAGGTTTAAGGTTTGGTTTCCATCAGCCGGGCATGGTGGCACACACTTGCACACTTGTAATCCCAATACTTGGGATTACTGGGGGACTGAGACAGGGGGATTGCAGGTTTGTGGCCAGCCTCAGCAACTTAGTGAAGCCCTCCACAACTTAGTGAGACCCTGTTTCAAAAAAAATTAAAATTAAAAAATTTTAAAAAGGGCGGGAGGCATAGCTCAGAGGTAGAATGCCCCTGGGTTCAATCCCTAGTACCACACACACACACACAAGAACAACAACAACATTTGTTTAGTGGTTACTATGTGCCAGGCCCATATTGATCCACTTGCATGCCTTGTTTTCCTTAATCTCCTCCAAGAAACTCTGAGGTAGATATTATTATTATTATTGTTATTATAGATGGGAAACTGAAAGCCAAAAAGGGGTTGAAAAAGGTTCTTGATAATGGTAAGAGTTGAGCTGGCAACAGTACTTAGGTCAGGTTATAGAAAATTTTAAAGCTATTTACAGCCTTCTGGTTCTAGAATATTCTTGTGGGGTTTAGGGTGGCTGGCATTTAATTAACTGTGAGTTTGGGACAAGGGAGTGATAAATAGATACATTCATGGGGTTTCCCTTCCTCTTTCAGCATGTGAAGATGGATATAGGCTTGAAAATGAAACCTGTATGAGGTAGGCTCCATGTTCATTTATTCTGATGAAATCATTACAAATCTTATTATAAAAATTATCTTAAAATAGTCTATATTTCCTAATAAAGAACTATCCTAGCCAGATGCAATGGCACATGCTTGTAATCCCAGCTACTCAGGAGGCCAAGGCAGGAGGATTGCAGTTTGAGGCCAGCCTAGGCAACTTAATGAGACCCTGTCTCAAAATAAAAAGAATGAAAAGGGCTGGGAATGTCGCTCAGTGGTAGAGCAACCCTGGGTTCAATCCCCAATACTGCCAAAAAAAAAAGAGAACTATTCTAACCGAAAGAAATCACTTGAATATTTGCCTCCATTATTTCTTTTGGGATTTAAAACTAATTGTTGTTCTTTTTTCTGCCTTGACTTGCAGTTGCCCATTTGGCCTTGGTGGTCTCAACTGTGGAAACCGTAAGTATATAGAAGTAGAGAGTTGCACTTGGGCGGGGACCTGGGCTGGTGCCAGCACACAGGGTGTCAGTCTCCTCCGTTTCCCTCAGTTGAAATCCACTGTCTTCTTAGGTCCTGTGGCACAGGGAAAGATGAGAAAGATTAGCCTGGAGGTCTCCAGGGGCTCAAGGCTGGGAGGCAGAGACCCTTCCCCAACAAGAACGCAAGGATAGACACCCATGAGTATTTCTTGGAGGAGGTGAAATTGGAGGGAGGTTTGGAAAGACTGGCAGGTATGGGGGTGGGGGAGAGAAGGGCACCCTAGACAGAGGGAAACTCCTGGCTTGGGGCAGCCATGGGCCCGAGGTATTCTGGGGACAGCTTATAAATGGGGGTAGTGGGTGTAGCTATAGTACAGAAAGAGAAAGGCAGAGAGTGGAGGATTAGGTTGACAAAGTATATGGGAACTGAACTGTTGGGGTCTGATTGCCAGGCTGAGGGGTTTAGGCTCTAATCAGAAACTGTTGGTGAGCTGACAAGAGTCTTAGCACAGGAAAGCAGCTTGGTTAAGGAAAGCAGCCAGGGCTGTAGTGAGGAGGAGCGTATGATGGAGGAGAATGTGGGGGCAGTTTGGAGACTTCCGATAAGGTGTCAGCTGGGGGTCAGGGCTAGAGATAGACTTGGGAGTCATCTGCTCCAAGTCAAAGTTGACGTCCCTGAAGTAGAAGGTAAAACAAAGCAGCTGAGAGGCTGCTGGTGATGTTTCACCCTAATTCAGTTCTTTGAGAAAAGCAGTTATGATTGGTTTGTTTTAGATAGCTTTGTCCCTCATTCTGCAGACAAAAGTGCTAGGTAGACATGATTCTATTGTGTATAAAGGCCCCCGGCTTCTGTTCCTTAATGGTGTACCATACTTTTTATGTCCTCAGTTGTATTTTCTCTATTCATAAAGCTCTTCTATTAGCAAGTTTTATTATTGAAATTTGAGCATAAATAAAGAATAAAAACAAAATTCAATATTGGGTACCAAACTGAAAAACTCTCTTAGTATCGCCAGCCTGGAGTCACTCTCAGGCCGAAGTCTAGAGACTTGGGATTATATACCCACTTAGGATTCCTGATGACTTTGGTCATCTGATTTATCCTGACTATAAACTAGCAAGAAGTTATAATAGCCTAATAAGACTAAGGCAATACTTCTAAAAGCAAATATATTTACAGTTGTATGAATAAAGAGAGAGGAGCTCACAGAATTAATATTTGTTTAAAAAAAAGTAGCAACCTGAGGCCACTGAGTGGTGAGTCAACAACCCTGTACTCTGTAGTGGTCACTGAGGATGTATGGGGTCATAAAACCAGAGAAGCACAGACATTTGTTATGACAAACCTGAGGTCCCTACACCAAATGGTGTTAAGAATACTCCATTTAATAATGATGAAGTTATCATACTTTAGATTTAAAAAAATAAGAAGTAGTCAAGATTCTTAAATGACAGTGCTTAAAAGGGTATGCTTCGGCCAAGGGTGGTGGCACATACCTGTAGTCCCAGTACTTGGGAGGCCGAGACAGGAGGATCACAGGTTCAAGGCCAGCCTTAGCAACTTAGAAAGACTCTCAGCAACTTAGTGAGATCCTGTTTCAAAATGAAAAATAAAAGGGCTGGGCTATGGCTTGGAGATAGAATGCCCCTGGGGAGAATGCCAGAATTTCTCTCCAGTCTCTGGGATTTCTTTTTCCTCTCTGTTTATCCAAGTCACCATCATTATGTCCAGCAGAGGGCAGACACCTGTCTGGATTGTTGGCTCCCAGCCACCTAGCAAGATTTTCGGTAACCTAGTGAGACCCTGTTTCAAAACAAAAAATAAAAGGGACTGGGGGTGTAACTGGAAGGTAGAACACTCTTGGAGTTCAATCCCTAGTACCACACACACACACACACACACACACACACACACACACACAAAATGGTAAAATGATATTCACACACCACATTTAATGATAAACTGTCAGTCTAGTACCACACCTGGCTTCATTTCATGATTTTGATATCTGTATTGCAAAGCAGTTTAAAGTGGCTGATAATAAGTATGTGTAATAATTTATAAAGAGGCATTGTTTGTGCTTGCTTCAGCAACACATATACTAAAGAGACTTGCCACCTGCCTCCTTATATGAGGTCTGGGCCTAGCCCTGGGTGTTAGTTAAGGATTTGGAACACCCGGATTTTATGCCCATCAGTGAGATAGCTCTCAATGTTTTGTGCCAAATAATAGAACTCGGACCACCCAGCCCTGTTACCTCTGCTATCTTGTCACCAAAGACAGTAGGTACCACCTGGGGTTGTGTTGTGGGCTGGATTTTTCATAGACAAGAAATGCTTCTTCTCTATACAGATTTCTTGGGGCACATACTCTATCCAAGTCCAGTGAGATGTGGAGGCTGTAGGAGGCCAGCTTTCTCCAGCCCTGCACACGGTCTTGAGAGTCCCTCATTCCTGCATTTTTGGCAGTCAGCCAACTCCAGTATATTCTAGACTTAAGCATAACCTGTGTCCTGCCTTTCTAAAAGTTCCTGTTAGCTTTCTGGTTGTACCTGTGTCCTAGTTGTACCCGTATTTCACTCCTTGCTCCTCATAGACATCTAGTTGTACCCGTATTTCACTCCTTGCTCCTCATAGACAATATCGTTTGAAAGGGCAGGACAAGCCCTTCTCTCGAATCTTTGGTTCCCAAGGACTCGTAGGCCTGGCTGGCCCGACCACGGCAGGGTCACCCACACCTAGACAGCCCAGGTCCACACCTGTTGTGTCACTGTTCTCCTTTTTCTGTCTGTCCATGAAAAATATCTTTATAGCTCGGATTCCAACAATTCTGTTTTCTTACACCATTTGTCCAGAATTTTCTCACACATTTGTCATCAGACATGTCCCTTGCCCCTCCACTCTTTTCTTAGGCTTGCATATTTCCTATGTTGCTTGAATTTTATGTTCTTCCGCACACTTTTAAAATATCTCCCCTGACACTTTGGTTTGCTTCACCTTTTTTCTCTTTATAAAATAAAATTTTTTCATTGTAAAAACACTGTATGCCTATTAATTTTCCTAATTTTAACCCACATTAATTAGAAAATAGGTATAAGGGAAGGAAGAAGAGAACATAAACATCACGCATTCCACAGCATGTGTCCCTGTTCCGAGTGTGGTCCATGGGACCCGCACATCAGTGTTAACCAGGAGCTTGTTGGAAATGCAGAATGCCAGACCTCCCTGCTCCACACCAGCTGAATCAGAATCTGAATTTTACCAGACCCAGAGATTTGGTTAATATGTAGAATCACATACATACTAAAGTCTGAGACGCACTGGTATTATCCATCTCTCCAGAGATATGTATGAGTGTATCTTTCTAAAGGAATTGGATCTCACTGAATATACTGTTTTGTAACCTGTTTTTAAGCATAGTAAACTCTGGGATATTTTCATTTCCATAATTTTCCAGAGTCACTTTTGATAGTTCTATACTATTCTATACTATAATTTACTTAACCATTCCCTTCTAATTACTTCTTAATCTCTTTTATATTCCTATCCTCTAAGCCATTTTTCTGTTTCATGGTTACTGTCACTTTGTGATGATAGAATCCACATAATTTCCCCAGGTTACTTCTTTCAGGCCGGAGACATTTTCTTCTGTCCTTTTTTATTCGCCTCATGTCCTTTTGGAGGTCCTCCTTTCCCTTCAGAGGTGCTGGGTCTCTTCAGTGGAGACTCCTTTCCCACCACCTCCCAGCATGGCTAGGGAGGATTTGGAGCCTGTCTTCCCTATTTATAGTTCCCCTAAAGTAAAACCAGAACATTCCGCTTAAAGGTATTCCAAACTGTCTTCCCACCCCACCCCACAGTTAGGTGGCTAGTACATAAACTACCTTTTAATTGTATTTGCCCTGCCATTGCATGGGGCTGTAAAAAGTCTCAGACCAGTGGAAATGGCTGTGTGTTGGCAGAAGTTGCTCCAAACCAGTGTCCAGGAGCGCGGCCCTGAGCTGCTTAGGAGGAAGGAGCGATGGTTAATTGTCCAGAGGTCATCCGGAAGTCTCATTCCGCTGAAAGCAGTCATTTACTCAGACTCACCGCACCTCCCTTCATCGGAACGGAAGGGGAGTGCTGCTCTGTGCCTGATCTTCCCACCAGGAAGACTGGTGAAACGCAAGGGACAGAAACCTACGGAGAAAGTGACAGAGCACGTGGGAAATTGTCATAGCGGGGACCAGGAGCACTGGGTGTGTTCACACACAGCCTGTAGACTTGCTTGAAAACGGCAAATTTCAAAAGTTGCCAGGAAAGAAGGAGGAAGGAAAGAAAGCTGCAAACAGAGATGAAAGGGGAAGGAAAGACCTAAAAGAAAAAATCTAACCAGCCGGGCGTGGTGGCGCAGTACTTGTAATCCCAGTACTTGGGGAGGCGGAGACCGGAGGATCCGGGTTCACGGCCAGCCTCAGCTCTCTCGCTCTCTCTCTCCCTGTCTCTCTCTCTCTCTCTCTCCTTGGTGAGGTCCTCCGCAACTTCGTGAGACCCAGTTTCAAAATAAAGTATAAAAAAATGGGGCCGGGGGCGTAGCGCGGAGGTAGAATGCCCCTGCGTTCAATCCCCGGTACCACAAAAAAAAAAAAGAAAGAAAAAGAAAAAATCTAACCATACATCACTAATGAGCTTGGTGAGAGAAAAATGGAAAGAACTAAATGAAATTTTAAATAAAATATTTCTACCTAGAAAGATCTAAAATTCATGCTTTTTTTTCAACTTCTGAACTACATCCCCAGCCCTATTTTATTTTATTTATTTATTTATTTTTTATTTATTTATTTTTTTTGCGGTACCGGGGATTGAACCCAGGGGCATTCTACCTCTGTGCTACACCCCCGGCCCTATTTTTTTATACTTTATTTTGAAACCGGGTCTCACGAAGTTGCGGAGGGCCTCACTAGGTAGAGAGAGAGAGAGAGACAGGGAGAAAGTGAGAGAGAGAGAGAGAGAGAGCGAGCTGAGGCTGGCCGAGAACCCAGATCCTCCAGTCTCCGCCTCCCAAAGTACTGGGATTACAAGTGTGCGCCACCACGCCTGGCCTACAATGCAGTTTTAAAGGAATGTGTATGGCTAGGTAATGTTCTTCTGGAGTAAATAAGCCTAGTTAGCTTAAGCAAATAGAGTTTACTGGAAGGATCCTTGGGTATTCCAGCATCAGGAATGGTGGCAATCAGGGAACTGTGGAGACTCCAGAAGCAGATCAGGGACTACTTCTCAGAGCACACGCTAATGTGATTCCTTCTTCAGATCTCTCTGCCCTTTGCTGTGTGTGTGCCCGGCTCCTTCTCCTTCCTAGACAACGTGATATAAAGTAGAGTTGCCAAACAGCTCTTGAGTTTGTCACTGGCTCAGCCATTTTAAAAGAGAAGGCTCTCTTTCCCGGTTTGAGATTCCTGGGAAGGAACTAATTGATCCAGTTTGGATCGTGTGTGTATTCCTAGTCAGCTGTGTGTGTGGGGGCGGGGGGGGTTGTTACATGTGCAAGTATGCCTCCCTCCACTGCAGATGGAGGGGGAAGACCGTTCCTAGAGGAGGTTGGCTAAGCAGACAGTCTAGTAGTTTCCTTCGAAATAAGCATACAAGCAAAGACAAATAGAGCTTATAGGAGAGGAGGCGGCCCAGAGTGGGTTGATTTGTTGAGAAATGCTAGCAATGACAACAATGTGAAGATGAAAGAGAGCCACAGCTTGAGAAGCACTGGAATGTCAACACATATCCCTGAGAAAGCAGGACTGAGAATTCCAAGTGCTTCATTCTGGAGGAGCTCTTCACATGAGAAAGAATAGGCCAGACAAGCCTAAGATGCCGCCTCTGCCCACTTTAGTAAGCATTCAGAGCACGTGTGAAGCTGGTAAACATGCTTGGAGTTGATTCAAACCCCATGCGGTTCTACATCATAATAAATCTAAGGTCAGCACTTCAGCTCAAAAGATCCAGTGAGGGATGAGTTAAAAAGATCCAGGGTGATATTGTCCATACACTTATTATACATTTCCAGTGACACGGCCAACAAAAACATCAAGTATTCTCTTTTTTTTTTGCAGTACTGGGGATTGAACCCAGGGGCATTCTACCTCCAAGCTACACCCCCAGCCCAATTTTTTAGTCTTTATTTGGAAACAGGGTCTCACTAAGTTGCGGAGGGCCTCACTAAGTAGCTGAGGCTGGCCGCGAACCCGGATCCTCCGGTCTCAGCCTCCCAAATACCAGGATTACAAGCGTGCGCCACCACACCCCGCTCCCCAGCCCTATTTTTTATTCTTTATTTTGAAACCAGGTCTCATTAAGTTGCGGAGGGCCTCACTAAGTAGCTGGGGCTGGCCAAGAACCCGGATCCTCCGGTCTCAGCCTCCCAAGGACTGGGATTACGAGCATGCACCACCACGCCTGGCTTAAATATTCTCTTTTAAAAATATGTATATGTGTACGTGCGCAATTTCTAGATTTAGAGGAGGGTGTGTGTGTGTGTAAAAAATCTAAATAAAACCTGGGAAATACAGAAAAGTACAAATAAGAAGCTAAAAGCCATAATTACCCAGAGCAGTACTAACTTCGCTGGACATCTTGACAAGTTCTCTCCCAGGCGCTCTCTCCCTCTCTAGTCACGTGTGAGGAAGTCTCCTGGCTTTCCTTTCCTGTGTACTGTGCACCTGTGCGACCCAGAGTCATTCTGCAGGCCAGTAGCATCCCCTTCCCTTTGAAGCTTGCTAGAAATGCAGCTTATAAGCCCTTACCTAGACTGGTCTATGTGGCCTGTGTCTCTTTTTAGACAAAACTGCTTATGGTAAAAAGGAACCTTTTACAACCTGCAGCCACTTGCAAGGGTCACTTATAAAACAGATGCTTGTTTGTTTTGCTGGGAGTAGAAAACTTAACGTGATGAGGAGGGATAAGCAGGAACTAGACTTTGGTCTTCATCTGAGAACAGAGGGAGCCACTGAAGGTTTTTTAAAGCAGAGCAATGGCATGATCAGACTTGCTTTCTGTAATGAGTAGAAAAGACTGAGCACAGGAAGGTAACTTGGGCGGCAATTGCTATTGTCCAGACAAGAGAAGATGGTAGTTTAGGGCAGTGTTGGTGGAGATGAAGAAAAGTGGATAAATTCAAGAGATTTGTCTTTTATCTTTACTTTCATTAAAAGAGAAACTTCTGAAGATATATCATGAGGTGAGGGGGACAACAAACCTCTTCCATGGTTTGTTTTTTTCCATCCAAAACTATCACAACACTGATGGTTTTTCATAATAGTCTGGTTTCTGTGCTATTTACTTAATTAAAAGGATAGGTAAAAGGCTGCATGGCCTGTATTTGCCCGTTGTGTGCACAGTCTGCTTTCAGCCTGTCCTCACTTCCAGCCAGCAGTCAGTGATCCAGGAGTTTAGTAAGGAGACGTGGCAAGAAGGGGGCGAGAGCATCAGCCCTGTGCTCGCTTGGAGAGCATGATGCCAGGCTTAATTTCCTGCAGAAAACATGGTTATTAGTCCTTCATCCTGGATCTTACAACCTGAGAACACAATTTTAATTATATTTCCATGACAACAAAAAATCTGAATATTTAGTAGAATTTTTTGAAAATAATTTTGCCAGAAATATACAGGTATAAAACCCAATTAATTAAACCTTTTAGTATCATTTATTACATATGATTTGTGCTTGCTTATGTCACTGCTAATTTCTGGCAACTAAATTCAGTGCATATTTATTGAGGAGGCTATGCAGTACCTAGCATGTTTTATGCAGTGATTACCAGACCCTGGACTTAACTGACCAGTGATGTTTCTTATAAAACGGGGAGTCTAACTTAGGGTTGCCTCCTTTTTATTTTATCAAGTAAGATCCTAAAATCGAATCAAGCATTTTTCCTGAGGCATAGTTTTCATATGATAAAAGACACCTATCTTAAGTGAGAGAAGAAAATAAGAAGGACAAAATCTTAGGTTATAGAACAGCCATTAAAATGACACATTAGGTTTGTGAAGAACTCATTATTCACCTTCATTTTTCTCTTTTTACTGTGGATTGCTGAAAATGTCATCAGGGGCTGGTCTGCAAGTAGAATTTAGGAGCCACCATTCTAGAAGTGTCTGAAAAGGGGGAACTCTTCTTAATACAAAGAAAATGTAGAGATAGCCAGTGAGGACCCCTTGCCAGAGACCGAGATGTGGAAGGTGAGGTCACCAGCTGAGGCAGGGTGGCGACTGTGGGGTGCAGGGGAGATGTTCTTCAGTACTCACTCATTACCTTCTACCAACCCACTTCTTGTTTGTTTAAATGTTTAGCCTATCAGCTTATCACTGTGGTGATCGCAGCAGCAGGAGGTGGGCTTCTACTTATCCTGGGCATTGCACTGATTGTTACCTGCTGCAGGTAAGTGATGAGAGTTCACATTCTAATCCTCTGTCTTCACCTGTGCAGAAGGGTCAGTTTCTTTTTAAGGATCAGTTTATACTCTTTTTTTTTGGTACTGGGGATTGAACCCAGGGGCATTCTACCTCCGAGCTATACCCCCAGCCCTGTTTTTTATTCTTTATTTTGAAACAGGGTCTCACTAAGTTGCAGAGGGCCTCACTAAGTAGAGGCTGGCCACAAACCCGGATCCTCCAGTCTCAGCCTCCTGGGATTACAAGCATGCGCCACCACCCTTGGCCAGTTTATACTCTTTTTATTTTATGTTTTTATTGGTGCATTGTAGTCTCACATCGCAATGAGTATCAGTTTGGTGTTAACATACATGCACACAGCTCTTGGTGTCCCTCCCCCCCGCCTCCCCCCACCTCCCCCTCCACATGTAGCACTGAGAATGATGTTGGTATAATCTCATATATACACATTGTTTATGACAGTAATTCTATAGATTCACTTCTTTCTTACCCTTACCCTTCCCTTGTACCCCTTCCCTTGCACCACTGAGGGTTCTCCGTTGTCATTGGAGTCCCTTTGGTGTCCCCACTACTCCCTAAGTTGCACATATTAATGAAAACATATGTCCCTTCTTTTTTTGTGATTGGTTTATACTCTTTTAAAGAGTACTTGAGATGGTTTATAATGTTAAATCATAATGTGTGACCAAACCATTAAAAAGGAGAAAGGGAAATTTGTGATAATTGGTACCTGAGGGAAAAGAAAGGGAATAAATAGAACTTTATTTTCCTTATTAAAAAAGAAAATCCAAGAGCACAATCAGCAGAAGACAAAAAGAGATAAACTGAACTTCATCAAAATTGAAACTTTTGTGCTCCAAAGGACACTATGAAGAAAGTGAAAAGACAGACTAAGAAAATATCTACACATTATATATCTCATAAGGGCCTTGTATCTAGCATACATAAAGAACTCTTACCAGTCAATAATAATTTTTAAAAAAACAACCTAATTAAGAAATGGACAAAGGGCTTGAAAAAATATTTCTCCAAAGATACTCAAATGGCCAGGAAGCACATGAAAGGATGCTCAATGTCATTAGCTATCAGGGAAATGCAAATAAAAACCACATGAGATTCCACCACGAGACACCCTCTAGGATGGCTATTAAAACAATAACAACAAAAACAGAAAATAGCAAGTGTTGATGAGGATGTGAAAAAATCAGAACCCTTGTGCACAGCCAGTGGGAATGTAAGATGGTGCAGCCACTTTGAAAAGAGCCTAATAGTTAAATATAGCACTTCTAGTCTCAGGCATGCAGCCAAGAGAAACAAAAACATATCCACACAAAAACTTATACATAGATGTTCATAGCAACATTATTCATAATAGCCAGAAGATGAAAACATACCCAATGTCTATCAACTAATGCATGGATTTAAAAAATGTGATATAGCCATACAATAGAATAATTATTCAGCCATAAAAGAAATGATATACAGATATATGGATGAACCTTGAAAATGTTATGCTAAGTGAAATAAGCCAGTCACAAAAGATCACCTCGTATGCAAGTCCATTTATATGAGTTATCGAAAACAGGCAAATCTAGCTGGGCGTGGTGGCACACACTTGTAATCCCAGCACTTGGGAGGCTGAGACAGGAGGATCGCAGGTTCGAAGCCAGCCTCAGCAACTTAGCGAGGCCCTCCACAACTTAGTGAGACCCTGTTTCCAAATAAATAAAATCAGGCTGGGGGTATAACTTGGAAGTAGAATGCCTCTGGGTTCAATTCCCAGTACCAAAAAAAAAAAAACAAAAATAAAACAGGCAAATCTAATAGAGACAGACAGTAGATTAGTGGCTGCCCAGGTCTGGGGTAGGGTGGTAGTCTGGGAAGGAGAGGGAAAATTAGGGAGTAATTGCTCAGGGTTTTAGGTTTCTTTTGGGGACAGTGAAACTATTCTACAATTCATTGTGATGATGGGCATACAACTGTGAATATGCTAAAAACCATTATATAGATGAATTGTGAATTATAGCCCAATAAAACTGTATATGTATAAGGGAGAATCAGACAAAGAAAGAAAGATAAAAGGGGTTACCTTCAATATTTGAGCAGTAGAGAAGTTGCAGCTGCAGTGTGAGATGAGTAGTAAACTTGGCTGAAGGCTTCCTGGTAGCCAGTGTGATTGGGCTTCTGCTGAGAAAGGAGGGAATGGATCCCTCTGTCTGTTCAGATAAAGGAAGATTATGACCTTTGATTTAGATGATAATAAATGGCAAGAATTATCTGGTCCTAACAGATGGAGGGAAACTACCAAAATAGCAAGTTATCTTTTCTACCATTGACATAAAGGGCATTTTAGGATTTCTCTATTTCCAGTAAGACCACAAAGAACAATTTGCCATAACCACCCATTCAGGCCTTATTGTACATAGCCTTTGCCTATCATTTACCAAATTGCAATCAAAGGTAATCAGCATAAGTGGAAATAAACTTCTGGGTATGAGACTAGAAGAGGTTGCCAAAGGACAAAACCTGAGCGCTCCAGGCTATACCCACCTCATGTTTGCAATGGTGCCATACCACATGGTGTAGCCCTTTCAGGAAGGAGCCTGTGACTTTGGTTACTGAGAAGGGAAGGAGTTATGAACAAGTAAAGACTGGATACCCCACCCATCAGGGCAGTCGCAGGTCTGTTCTGAACTTGCACAAAGGGCCAACACCTAAGCCACATGCTGGACATTTGGTTTTATGACCCTGAATCATTTGTGCCTTCCCCAGAAAATTTACTTATAGATAAGTGAAGGAGAAGGAAGAAACTTCAGCTTATCTTACCCAAGGTAAATGTAATTTAAAATCTCTGATCCTAGGCCCATTAGATAGGTGAAGAACACATATTCCAACATTTTCTAGTCAGTGAAACCACACGATAGGGTTTCTCTAACCTGCTGAAAAGAAAGTGTGGATATTCTATAAATAGGAGGGCTTTTTTTATAAATAAATCATGCTGTTTTATGATCTGTAAAGTGGCTTCATGTAGTAGAAGGAACTCTGTCTGGGGAGGCAAGAGGGCTGAATTGCAGTCCCAGCCTAGCTAGTAGCATAAGTGACCCAGAAGACAAGTTAGGTTTCTTTGATGAGCCCAGATTGCCCACTCCCCAGAGCTCCTGATTCCGTGGGTCTGGGCGAGACATGAACTCCTCCTGTGTAAATTCTGATGCTCGGGCCGGTCAGGAGCCATCGGGCTCTCTTCTGGCTCCAGCATTCTGTGAACTCTTGATTCTTGTTTCCCTGACTACCCCAAGACACGGTGACTTCTGCCCCCAGAGGAGTCTAACAGCTCCATGACAGCTGTCTTCATCTTCCCTGCCCCTGATAATCTGGCTCTTTTGAGTTAGAAGATTTTTTTGCATCCTTTTTGTGTCTAATTTAATTTTTACTTATTTGAGGCAAATACTAAAAATAATAACCACAATTACATTATGCAGTGGGCAGCTACACAGAACTACGATGATAGCTCTCAGTCTAATTTATGTTGTAAAATAATAACTGGTATTTTCACATATGTGGTTTCTTTATAAAACTTATTCATAGAACTTTTCAAATATTTTTATACCCCACAGAAAGAGTAAAAATGACATAAGCAAACTCATCTTCAAAAGTGGAGATTTCCAAATGTCCCCATATGCTGAGTACCCCAAGAGCCCCCGCTCACAGGAATGGGGCCGAGAAGCCATTGAAATGCATGAAAACGGGAGCACCAAAAACCTCCTCCAGATGACAGACGTGTATTACTCGGTGCGTATTCCCACGCCCAGGGAGACTTGGGGCTCGCTGTCCTCTAAGAAGTAGAAGAAGCGCTGTTTTGCTGCAGTAAAACCATTATAGCTAGTTAAGGGTTCAAGAGAATGGTGGCATGAGCTTCTTTTTTTTTTGAGGTTTTATATTTGCGTTTGTTCTTCATTTAACTTTTAAAACACTACTATAATTGAATATTAAAACAAAAACAATAGCAAGTAGTGAGCATATTATAATTATAGTCCTTTACTCATTCACTACTGTATATAAAATGCCTGCCGTGAGTGTTATTCACTGGCCCCATTAAGAGGTCTGACACTGAACACCACCTCTGGGATGAGGTTCATCATCCTCATAAGCTTTTCCGTTATAATGGCGCTGTCTTTCCTGATTTGGATCAAATTCCACCAGTTCTACTTGATCCATCTCATCAGTCTCTTCTACTTCCTTCGTCTCAGGTAGGATTTTTTCCAGCAAAGAGAGTTTATCAGGAGAGAGAAAGCCATTTTCAGGAAAGTTTACCTTAAACTCGATTAGGCGACCCTTTTCATATGGTCTACGATAAATTGTCATACCTTCGCTTAGCACACTTTATATCTCCATGCTTGACAGTCTGACCTGGATGAGAGGTGATGACGTGGCTCGGTTATCAAGAGTGAATATTGGCTTTTGGAAGCCACACAATGCTTCAACCAACTGTATGTCCATACACATACAGGTCTTCTTCTCGTTGAGTAAAAACAGCATGTCCTTTTCTTTTTTTTTTTTTTTTTTTTTTTTT
>PVJS01002676.1:0-82120 GCA_004027185.1 Glis glis
AAAAAAAAAAAAAAAAAAAAAAAAAGGCTTCATTCAGCCAGACTTCAGGAAGGTTCTAGAAGCAGAATCAAGAAAGCCATCAGGCTCCCAGGAAAAGTTCCTTTGCTCATCTTTTCTGCTTCTCTCTAGGTATTTGCCCCAGTCTTCTCTCTGTAGACTGTCTTTCTTGGGCAGTTGGTTCACAGAACAAAAGAGAAATGTTCATTGACAGCTTCTCAATGTTTATATCATTCTGTTTAGTAACTAACCTAGTATAGTCAAAGGGTTTTTTTATTTAATTCTCAAATTCTATAAAAAGAGTGAGGATTGTGGTTGGAGAGGGAAGGGGTATGATGGAATCAAGTTATACATATGGTTCTTGGGGCCTGGCCTCACAAATGAAGGGGCTGTTGAGGAGTATCATTTTTAGTCTGGCAGATATTCCAAAAGGTGTTTACCATGCCACTAGAGAGGGGTTTTAGAATGACTTTCTGAGCTAAAATGCCATATATGAAATCAAAAGTAAGAATAAACTGATTGCTACATGACTCACACTCAAGAACCATAAATTAGCCGGGTGTGGTGGCACAAATTTATAATCTCAGTACTTGGGAAGCTGAGACAGGAGGAGTACAGGTTCAAGGCCAGCCTCAACAAATTAGCAAGACATTCAGCAACTTAGAGAAACCCTGTTTCAAAATAAAAAGGACTGAGGGTATAGCTTGGAGGTAGAATTCCCCTTGGCTTAATCACCAGAACCAAATAAATAAATAAGTTGAATATAAATATGTGACTTCAATGTACTTACAAGACTAACCATCCTATAATGAGCTCCTTTAGGTCCAATAACTAGACTTCCTTTGTCCAAGTCAAAAAAATATCTCCTGTGAATTTGAATCCATAACTGAGCAGCAAAATGTGAAATGGGACTTGACTAGCATACTTGGGTTTTAGAGCATAATGCCCCATGCATGACAGTAACCTTCTGGTTACTGCATGCAATAGAAGGCATATCCATTTTTTTAGTGCTGTATATCAGCAGTAGTAACCTCTATTTTAAATTATCTACCTAAGTTGTTCTTCTTCAAAGGAACTCTCACAGTTTCCAATAGAATAAAAAAAAAGATTTCTTCACAAAGTGCTATTTAAGTAAGAAATAAATCAACCCCTAGTTTAGTTTCCACATCATAACTTTACAATTCCCACTTAGAAGAGTTACGAAGCAATTAAAAGATAGACACAGAATATGTGGCCTCATTATCATGATTATTATTGCAATTTAGAATGTTCTAGCACTTAATATCGTAGTGGTCCAGTTGCTCTGGTAATTTACTCCTGCATTTCTCAGAGGATGTTAATTAGGGAAAGAGACAACGAAGGCCACAGCATGCATATCACAAAAGGACAAGAAGTCCATCTCCAGTTACCAAGGTAACAAATTACATTTATATCTGTTCTATCACTACCTAGCATCTCAAGCAGAGAACTGCCTCTCTAATTAAAACAAAATGAAACAAAAAAAGTGATAACTCCACAAATGTAATTACCACTGGTGTACCTAAGTTACAGTGCCGGATTTCCAATAGGCTAGACTGAAGATAGTTGGGGGTGGGGTGGGGAAATGAATGGAACAGAAAGAAAATACAAGCTTTTCTAGAAATACGTGGAGGTTATGGTTCAATGTGTCCCCCAAAGGCCCAAGGCTTGGTCCCCAACCTGTGGCACTATTGGAAGGGGGTGGAACCTTTGAGAGGTGAAGCCTAGTGAGAGGAAAGCAGGTCACTGGGGGCATGCCCATTTCAGCCTGTGAGAAACTTATAGATGAGCATGACTGAGTAACTGAACATCCTATAGCTAGGAGGCAACAGAATTTACACATGAACTTGATGTGAACAATTCCAGTGCTCACTCCATCTTGGTTGCTCTGGGAGACTTTCTAGCATTGCAACTTAACAATATATTACATATTATATTAAATATATATTAGAGAGAGAAATATATATATGTGTGTGTATATATATATAGAGAGAGAGAGAGAGAAAGAACAGTATATTCTAAGATACATATCTATTAAAACATACCTATATCATACATTGTCTTATATTTAGTGGGTTTTCTGAATATGTTTGAGTGAATTGACCAATTATCTGAATTATGAAAATAATAACATAGCCAGGCATGGTGGTACGTGCCTGTAATCTTAGTACTTGGGAGGCTGAGACAGGAGGATCGCAGGTTCGAGGACACCCTCAAACAAGTAGTAAGACTCTCATCAACCTAGCAAGATCCTATTTCAAAATAAAAATAAAATAGGGCTGGGGGTGTAACTCAGAGGTAGAATGCCCCCAAAACAAGAAATAACAATACAATGGCATATCTTATTGATTTTACAACAACTACTCAGAAATAAGGTGGACAGCCTCCTCTATTTATTTTTATAATTGCTATTTTAACTTCACACGGTAATAAATAAGTGGGATAAAAAATTGATCATCAAAATAAAAAATAATACAAGAAAGTATATCCATTTAGTGCTGTGACACGCCAGCTGAGAAAATGCTCTGTTGGAAATGGATGATTCCTCTGTGCTGACAGTAGAGATCTTCTCTGTGGAAAACAACTGCAATTTTGTCTTGTCAGTGGAGGTTGGCTTTCTGTGTCCCCTTAACAAGGTCTTTTCCTTCCCACCATGCACTCTTGAAGGCTCAGAAGCACTTCCACCTACTACACTAAAAGATGCTGTTTGCTTTAGTCACCTTTAGGATCAAAAACAAAATTTTTCAGGTTATGTGTGTCAGGATCTTGAAAAAAATATCACTGTGCTGCATCTAGCCTTAAGTCAGTAACAAGACCTTATAGCTATGCTAGTGGCGCGCATATATATATATATATATATATATATATATATATATATATATACACAAAAAGCCCATTAAGGCTAATATTCTGCCAGGTATTTTCTTCTTCTTTTTTTGTGCATGTGTATGTGTGTGGTACTGGAGATTGAACCCAGGGGCATACTATCTCTGAGCTATACCCATAGCCCTATTTTATTTGTTTATTTATTTTAGTTTAAAACAGGGTCTCACTAAGTTGCTGAGGCTATCCTCAAATCTGCAATCCTCTAGTCTCAAACTCCCACTTGATTACAGTCATGTGCCACCATGCCCAGGCCTTTTCAATCCCTTCTTTATTGAATTAAGATAGCAATAGCATGCTCTGAATGCGAAGCTATTTAACAGGACTCATTCACTCATTCATTTTCTCAGCATTTGCTGGGCGTCGTGCTGTATTGGGGTGGTGGGAACAGTAGTGTGCACTGCAGATCTCACATACTTGCCTGCATTTCCCAGCATCCCTTGTAGTTGGGGTGGGGCATGTGACTGGTTTGGCCAATGAGTTATGAGCAGAGTGATATGTATCACTTCCTATCTAAAGTACTGGACTGGAGAGGGGCCAGGAGTCCCCACACTGGCTCTTCCTCCTATAGCAATTCTAGAAGCTACATTTTCCAGATGATGTGGCTGCAGGATGGAAGGTGCCTGGGACCCTGAGTCACCCATTGGAAGAGAACTTCAGGCACTTACATGAACAAAGAATGAACATCTATGAGTTAATCTTCTAAGCTTCAGCACTCCCCTTGGCTAGTGCAGTTGTGAATTGGGCTAGACATGTGAAAAGGAAATAAACAGCATAAATCCCTACCCTAATTTATTCAAATCAGAGAAAACTGGAAATAAACATAAATTACGGGTATTAGTCTTTTATAAAAATGTTTTCTTAGATTGGTTCAAACCACCTCAATTCACATTCAGATCTTCCTGCTTGCTAGTAATGAAGGCATTCTACTTGGTTAAAAGCCTTCCATTAGTTTAAAAGCTCCAATTGTTGAACCATCAACATCTATAAGAGTATAATAAAGAACAGAATAACTAAGTGTTATGTAAGTGGAAGCTATAGCCATATTAACATTCATGAGTTTACCCACCACAGTTCCATTCATAATCATTTAGAGATAAAAATACAGTAATAAAAATTTCAACTTACAAAGAAGCCAAATGCTTCTCACTCTCCTCCCCTCCTCCCAAATGATAGAAGTCTGGAGTATCAGTTTCATTTATAAGATTTCAATTCTGCTCTAATTATTACAGGAAAAACACTATGAGAGAGTTATCAAATGGAATTTGAATTGTTATGTACATACTTATTGATACACATTTCTCCCACGTGTTACCCTGAAAAGGGAATATATCTGTGTTTGCTAATGCAAAGGAACATAAATATCTTGCTGCTGTTCAAGAGAAAAAATTATCTTTAGGAATCCCCATATGTGATTTTTAGTATCACTTAATGACAATTTTGTATAAACTAATAGAGCCAATATGGTAGTATGACATGAGTACATTTGCGCTCGTAAAGATTCACTTATATAAACTAACATAGACATCACTTAACCCCTCAAAACATAACTTCTTCCTCCTCAGAAAGCTGCACATTAATTCAAATTTATTCACTTCATAAGCCCTGAGAAAATGGAATTCAGAAAACTCATCTAGCGATAGGGTTGCCTGTAGTCAGGGGTGGAATAAAATAAGAATGTCTATTAGCTTTTCAACTGCTCTGGAGAATGAATGCCGTGTACAATTTTTTGGAAAAAGATGTAAAGCCTGGAGTTGCAAGAACAAATATCTGTGGAAGCACTGAGCACAGTACCAACCATTTCACATGCTCGGACTGTTTTCAAGTCTTTGATCTCTCCCCGAGAAGCCACGGAAGCCAGGTCACCAAGAAGCTGCCCCAGATTCCAGGGCCATTGTGGAATATTAGCCACAGGCTTTCCAGAGGGTGGTAATGGAGATCACACAACTTATCCATCTGCTTGAGGTTTCCAAGAAATCCTGCAGGCATCCTAGGAACACATTGGAAACACAACTCCTCTTTGGCTGTGCAAAGGAAACATCAGGGTGAGGGGGAGCGAAGGTTTGCGGGGAACGGGTAAGTGTCCCAATGCTTTGGAAGCCAAGTGTATGTGTGGCGTCTCAGCACATGTCCTTCCTGTTTCATTACCCAAAGGCAGCTCAGCCAGAGGCCACTCTTTCATGTTTGACCTCCAGCTCCCCTTCCTGGAAACAATAGAAGAAGCCCCATCCATCCCCAAACTGAGTCCAGGCAGCCATGCGGAAGTAAGCATTTCTAGTCCTTGCTGGTTCTCCCATCAGAGACAAAGCCACACATGGAATCAGAGTGATCCCACCCAGGGACTCCTGTGGTCACAGCAGACAGAAATGACTTTATGGATTGTTTTACCTGAACAAGTCTTCAACTTTCTGAGTCTCAGATTCCCCATCTGTCAACAGGGTATTTCCACCAGATGACCCTCTGGGTTGCCTCTCAGTGTCCACACACTTCAGATTCTAGAGTGTGTTCCTAGGCTATTCAGACACTTGATATCATTTATCAATCTGATATATCTAACTACAAGTCCATGTGTCCCACCAAAAGTATCCCACATGCAGAATAAATTGAAATATTCCTAGAAATCAGGGGCAGCCCAAATTGGCCAGCCACAATCATTAAATTACTGACAGGTTCATGTTTCAGATTAAAAATTTCATGCACATTTCATATATATATGAAATATTTTCAAGTCTTTGGTCGCTCCCTGAGAAGCCACAGAAGCCACCCCAGACTCCAGGGCCATTGTGGACAACTACATATACATATGCATTTGTGTGTGGGTGTGTGTGTGGTACTGGGGATTTAATGGAAGAGTACTCCACCTCTGAGATACACCTCCAGTCATTTTTATTTTACTTTGAAACAGCATCTTGCTAAGTTACTGTGCAAAGGCCTTGAACTTGTTTTCCTCCTGTCTCAGCCTCCCAAGTACTGGGATTACAGGCTACATTTTATATTCTTTAATTTATTTGTCTGTGACTCCTGCTTTTATGGTGTTTCTTATTATAAAACTCTCATTTTGGCAACTGAAACATATTTACTAGGAACTGGGGACAATGCTGTGGGCGGGCCAAGGCAGGAAGTGTGCTAAGAAAGCATGATAAGGTGTTCTAAGAAGCCAAGACACTTTTGATTGTGACACAGACTCAGGCACTGCTCTGTACCAGGCAACAGCCTCAGCAAAACACATTCTTGTCAAAACCTCAAGAAGAGGCATGATAGGAAATGAAAGAAAGCCATTCTGAGGGCTAGCGACCCCAGTGCAATGGTTCTAGGAGGAGTCTTGGAGTCTAACTGTAGGGTTTAGGGAGGAGTTTTAAGCCCTTGTGTGGGTCTGTGCAGGCATGTGACATTTAGTGATGAGTATTTTCCTGTAATTTTCATAGTCTAGTTAATGATCGAAGAAAGAAGAAATTCTCCCATATTTTTATAGAACCCCAAAGGGATAAAATAGCCTGCTAAGCAGAGCTGGATTTCCCAGCTTCTGAAGATGGTATGATGTTTATTGGAATAAATAACTCTAAAAAGCTTGCCTAGCAGCTGCCTACTGAGTCTGAATTACTAGAAGATCTTTAAATATATCTTTCAATCATTTGCTTGCAAGTGCTTGGCCACATGTTTAATAACAGTGCTCAATTTATTTCAATGAAACTGGTTAGTAAAATAGTGTCTGTTGATGACAGCTCTGTGGCTGCAGGACACATGGACTAATGCTTATCTTCTTCCCGACTGGGTTCTGATGCCTCAGAGTGGAGGGAGACAAGGGTGGGAGATGCCACAGCTCAGGGCTTCATTACTTTTGAGAAACAATTTAAAATCAGTGAAAGTATAGGTTCCAGAAAGACCTATCACTAGGGTTCCCCAAACTCTAGTCTTTCTGATGCCATGAACAATCTGTGCTTTACTAGATTACCGGCTCTGTTCATTAATTAATCATTTTATTGTGTGTTATTTTAAATTTTAAATCTATGCCTTTCAAAAGAGAACTTTGTATCACAACCAGAAATGGAAAGACTGGCATTGTGAACCATGAAGTAGAAAGAAATCATTAAAATGCAATAAAAATAAACGATGGTGTTAAATTCTAGCTAACCACAGCTGTTTGCTCTGTCTGGGTTAAAAATGGAGATAAGCAAAAATTAGAAAGATACTGAAAACACTTAAATACTGAATCGAGACTTTCTTCCTGAGGTTGTCAGAGGGACTGACTGAAAGGGAGCTACTCCATCCCTATTAGTTCAATGTCCCTGTGAACATCCCTCCCAAACTCCTCGGTGCCACCGGTTAAACCACCATGCATGGGGAAAACTGCGCTAGCCTGGATCCGTTAATGTGAGGAGCAAGGGAGGTGGCAAGTCAGGCATGAGGCTCAGGTTTCTGGGGTGTGTAAAAGAATGGATGGTCTGGCTGTTCCCAGGGAGAGGAAACACAAGAAGAGAGACAGGCTGGGGAAGGAAGGGATGCCACTGTTCAGTTTTAACTGTGCTGTAATGGGAGGCAGTCTAGCATGGTGGATGAACAAGTCGACTGTACAGTATGTACACTATGCCAGGTACCTACTTGGTCACTTTACATATAATAACCCATGAGTATTAGCTATGGGTATCATTCCTAAATGCCCAATTTGCCCTGATAATATTTGCTGGTCAACAAACATCCCCATACTGGCTAACATGAGCCAGGCTCTGACTGTGTCTCTGCTGACTTTCCCCAACAGACCTTGGCCTCTCCTGATGAGATCATCAAGGCACTAAAGTACCATGGTATCCACTGATTCTTTACAACCACACTTGAAAAGAGGAGTCCATGTTCCTATATAACCAGCCCTCTTAGATCTTGAGGAGAAAAAAAAAGTTCTTGAAGCTTAAAAAAATTGTTAAACTGCCTCCAAATATAGGCAGAGCTGCTTTCAAACCATATGTCCACTAAAGGGTTAATATCCAAAATATGTAAGGAACTCATACAACTCAATAGCAAGAAAACAAAATAAATTATTTATTTATTTATTTATTTATTTATTTATTTATTTATGTGGTACTGGGGATTGAACCCAGGGGCATTCTATCTCTGAGCTACACCCCCGGTCTTTGTGTGTGTGTGTGTGTGTGTGTGTGTGTGTGTGTGTGTGTGTCACTAGAGATTGAACACTGGGGCATTTTACCTCTAAGTTACACCCTAGCCCTATTTTATTTACTTTTTTTTGCGGTACTGGGAATTGAACCCAGGGGCATTCTACCTCCGAGCTACACCCCCAGCCCTATTTTTTATTCTTTATTTTGAAACAGGGTCTCACTAAATTGCGGAGGGCCTCACTAAGTAGCTGAGGTTGGCTGCAAATCTGGATCCTCCTGTCTCAGCCTCCCAAGTACTAGGATTACAGGTATGCACCACCACGTCTGGCTAAATAACTTAATTTTAAAATGGATAAAGGAACTGGATACACACTTTTCCAAAGAAGCTCTAAAATAGTCAACAGGGGTATGAAAAGGTGCTTGACATCACTACTTCAAAACCACCAAGAGATATCACCTCTCCAAAGATCACTAATGTTGGAAAAGATAAGGAGAAAAAGGAGCCCTTGTACACTGTTGGTGGTAATGTAAACTAGTATAGCCATTGTGGAAAATAATAGGAAGGTTCCTCAAAAAATTAAAAACAGAACCACTGCATGATGTAGCAATTCCACTATAGAGTCCATATGCAAATGAGAGGAAACCAGTATCATCAAAGACATCTGCATTTCATGCTCATCGCAGCATTAGCCACAATGGCCATGATATGAAAACAACCTGTGTCCATCGGCAGGTGAATGGATAACGAAAATGTGAGATAATCGTATTTAATGGAATATTATTCAGCTTTAAGAAGAAAGAAATCCCGCCATTCAAGATGACACGGATGAACCTGGAAGACATTATGCTAAAGGAAATAAACAAGACATAGAAATACTGCATGGTCTCACTTATATATGGAATGAGGGGAGAAAAAAGGTAAACTCAGGGTAACAGAAAAGAATGGTGGCTACCAGAAGCTGGGAATAAGAAAAGGGGTAGAGGTTGGTCAAAGGCTACAAACTTCCAGTTTAAGATAAATAATTTCTGGAGACCTTCTGCACGGCATGGGAACTATAGTTAATAATGTATTATGCATTTTAAAATTGTTGATCTCAAGTGTTCTCACAACCCACATACGAATGGTGACTATGTGAAATGATGGATATGTTGGTTAGAGTAATTGTGGTAATCATTTCACAATGCATATGTATGTCAAAACATCATGTTATATACCTAAAATATATATAGATTTTGTCAGTCATACCTCAGTAAAGCTGAGCGTGGAAAACAAATCTAGGCAAAGAGTTTATTTATAAACTAAGAAGCTCTCTTTTTGTTTGGTTTGATTCTCAAAGCACGGTTCAGCTGGAGACTGTTACAGGTAGAGAGCAGTAGTTGATCTTGGTGGAACAAGGGTCTCAGTAACTCGCTGGAACCTCAAGAAGATCCCAGGGAAACTAATGGGACCTCACAGGCATGTTGGCGTCGTTCGTTCTTAAAAGGAGATTTCTTCATTTGTTCTAAATGAATGGAATTCAATACCAAACACTCAAAACAAAACAAAGCAAAATACCCTTTTATTCTTGTTTTTCCCTTTGCTGCAACTGAGACTTTCCATGCCATTTGCAATTTTGTCCTGGGAGGTAATTCAATTACTTTCTTCTCCAAAAAGCAGATCGCTAACAAACCTTGGAGATTTTCTGCCCCAGATTAAATCAGGACTCTGCTGCAGAGAGAGTGTTTTTTCCTTTGCAACTCAGTAAGGGGATGGCTGCAGTGGGATAGAGTTAATGAGCGAAGCTCAATGTTCGGAGAGAAGCACATTCCAAGTCCTCAGTCTCAGGCTCCTCCAGGACAATTTCCATGCCCTGAGTTGCTTCAGTCATCCTAGACTTGCTTACTGTGCAAGGTAATATTTAATTTAGATTCCAGTTCTCCTAAAAGTCTGTGTTCAGTCAACATCATCAATGCAGATTAAGTTTGCAAATAAAAAGACTGGCTACACAATGACTTCTTTTTTATTTTTTTCTTTCTGTGGTACTAGGGATTGAACTCAGGGCACTCTACCTCTGAGCTACACCTCCAGCCCTGTTTTATTTTTTAATATGAAACAGGGTCTCGCTAAGCTGCTAAGGTCCTTGCTAAGTTGCTGAGGCTGGCCTCGAACCAGCGATCCTCTTATCTCAGCCTCCCAAATACTGGAATGAGAGGTGTGTGCCACAACACCCAGCTCAGAGGCGTTCTTGATGCTACTTAACCTGGGCTTTTAAGGCTTCAATCACTCCCTGTCCCTATCACTATGAATTACATAATGATGTGAGATTATAATGCACCAATAAAATATTAAAAAAACAAAAATAATAATCAAAAAGGCAAGCAGAAAATAAAATTAAATCATGTTAGATATTAAAAAAAGCTCCAATAACAGCATTCCAAACTCAGCATCTCAAAGGGATGTACATAATAGAGTCTCCATCCTGGAACTCAATAAAAATTTTTAATTTGGACTTAAATTATTCTTCTAAGTGCATGGAATCCTAATGACCCACACTATCCACATCCTTCTATCCGGATAGTCTCATTTCCCCCCCTCTTCTCTCTCTTCCTTTTCTTGTCTCCATGAAATTTTCCTTCTTCCTTTTCTTAGTGAACCTCTTTCTTCAATTATAATCAACTTTTGCTAAGCACTTGCATGCCAGATACCCTGATAAATTCTTTTTATGCATCACTTTATACAGACATGTAAGGAAGTGGTCTTATTATCTGTTTTGCAGAAGAGGATACTAGGCTCAGATAGGTAAGGTAATGTGCTCAACGTCTCACCAAATTTCCTAAGTCCTATTTAAGCTAAGACTTGAAACCCTTTATGACTGACTTCATAACTATTACTCATCAACCACTGAGCTTTGTTCTCTCTTTTGCCTCTTCCTTCTCCCTTTCCACAGGCCCAAGTGGGTTCAGGCAGACCTGATGTATTTCTAAGACTCTTCCTGGTTTGCTGGTCACACTCTACAATTCTCAGTACAGAAGGAGCCCACATGGGCTGTCAAGTGCAGCCCACAGAGTTGGTGCCTCTTATCAGTCCCAGTGGGTTAGATCCCATTCAGACACCATTTGGTGCTTTGTTTTGAACTTATTTTCCTGGAGACAGATCAACAATGGTCTATATCCTTTCACCAGCCAAGACCTCTATTTTTGTTTATTTAATATGGAGAAAATTTTGCCCTGGTCTTCTCACTCAAAGATGACACACAAGAAATATTTGCTTTTAAATGTAAAAGTTAATTAGAGTTGATTTTTAGTATTTGGAACTGTATGATACTTCCAACAAATAGACCATAAGCCACAGGATAGCAGAATCCACCAAATCTCTCTGAACTTTTCTTTTTAAATAATCCTTGTTTCTCAACTCAAAAATAACACCACAAAATAATGACGCAGACCTTTCAGCACTGGATCACCTACAAAATTCCAACCAACTGTCCCAAACTTTTGAAAGACACCCACTTTTCTAGCTATACTTAGATGGTGTTGGGCATCTAACAAAATTCAACACAACCCAGAAATCACAACATTAGAATAAGGTGGGTCACTTTTTTAAAACTATTTTATATCAGTCCTACTAATCTTTTCAAAAACTTTTCCACATGTTTAAGTCTATTTTTCTTTAAAAAATAATAAATGACTTTGTTGCCTAGGCCCCAAAGAGAAATAAATACTATATATGAATAACATTTGTAATGTTACTGAGCAACGCCAGCCATTGAAGGGGAAAAGTTGGCTCAGATCAGTAAATTTCCCTCCCTTCCAGAAATAAAAATGGCAACAACATCAGCATAATTACTGTTTTGTTTTTCTTTTTCTGTTAGCTAGTGGTTTCTTTACAACAATGGCTGGTATAAGCAGCTTAGCAGTGATATCCTATAGAAAGAACCCTGAAATTAATGGAATAAAAATCAATTAATTTAAGGTGTGTGTGTGTGTGTGTGTGTGTGTGTGTGTGTGTGTGTGTTTTATTAGGGATTGAACCCAGGGCATTCTACTGGTAGGCCATGCCCCCAGCCCTATTTTGTTTTTTATTTTGAAACATGGTCTCACTAGGTTGTGGAGGGCCTGGCTATGTTGCTGAGGCTGGCCATGAACCTATGATCCTCCTATGACTTGTTTTTAATATTTTCATTCAATTATCTCCTTGACTCAATAACAGCAACAACAACAGCAAAAGGTTCAGACAACACTACTATGGTACTTGGAATTCTAAAGATGACCCCATCTAAGATGTCTGTCCCAGGTGATTCAATTAGACATTAATGTAGGTATTTTGCAGATGGACTAGTCTCAGGTCAGCTGACCTTGAAATACAGAGATTTGGGCCTGACTCAATTAGATGACCTCTTTTAAAGCAAAGTGTTTCTCTGGCTGGTGGCAGAAGGGAAAGTCAGGAGATATAACCCACAAGAAAGGCTCAACATACCACTGATGGCTTTGAAGGTAGAAGGGGCCAATATGCAAGGACCAAAGGCAGCCAGCAAGGTAGGGGATCTCCACCCAATCTCACCATGCCCACTGTACTAATACAAGCTAACATTTCTTTTGAACATGCACCAGGCCTTTGACTCTAGCCCTAAAAATTCAATACCAACTACTTTAATGGATTATCCAAAAATGTCCTTTGTAAAGTGATAATAACAGAGAGCAGGACTGTGGTTCCAGGAGGGAGGGTCTCGGGTAAGGAGACTAACTATAAAGCCTACAAGAGAACTTTGGGGGGTAGAGGAATTGTTCTATGCAATGATTATGGAGGTGAGTACACGACTGAATGCCTGTCAAAACTCAACAAACTGCACACGTAGAATCAGTGGATTTTACTTGTGTAAAATATAGGTCACTACGGCTGAGTTCTTTAAAACTAAATTTAAAAAGAATACCTTATAGCCGGGCGTGGTGGCACACGCTTGTAATCCCAGTACTTTGGGAGGCGGAGACCGGAGGATCTGGGTTCGCGGCCAGCCTCAGCTCTCTCTCTCTCTCTCTCTCCCTCTCTACCTAGCGAGGCCCTCCGCAACTTCGTGAGACCCGGTTTCAAAATAAAGTATAAAAAAATAGGGCCGGGGGTGTAGCGCGGAGGTAGAACGCCCCTGGGTTCAATCCCCGGTACCGAAAGAAAAAAAAAAAAGAATACCTTATAAAGTAAAATTTTACTGATGAAGACACTAAGGCTACCCTACATAACTACTTGACCAAGAATCATCCCTGCGTCAGGCCATGCCTGAAATCTAAACTATCTAAATATTCTTAGATAGTTTTCAGAGAGCCAATGAGGCTCATTTTGCCTAAGTCAATTTGAGTGATGTTTTCTGCCATTTGCAACCAAAATTATCCTGTTTGCATAAATGTAGAAACTGAAAACTCTGAATAGGATAATATTGTGGGTTGAATTATGCCACCCCCCTAAGAAAATATGTTGAAGTCCTAACCCTGGGATTGTGATCTTATTTGGAAATCGAGTCTTTGTAGATGTACTAAGTTAAATTAGTATAAGGTCATGCTGGATCACGGTGGATCCTAGATCCAGCATGGCTACTGTTCTTATAATAAAAGAAGAAGACAAAGAGACACAAGCAAACACATAAGATTATTATGTGAAGAAGCAGAAATTGGGAATGGTGTAACTATAAGCAGAAGTATGCCAAAGTCTGCCAGCACCACCAGAAGATAGAAGAAGCAAGGAAGGATTCTCCTCTACAGGTTTCAGAGGGAGCACTTCCCTGCTGACCCATCACTTTCAGTATTCTGGCCTCCAGAAGCCTGAGATAATAAATCCTTGCTGTCTTAAGCCACCAGCTTATGGTACTTTTGTTACGGCAGCAATCAGAAATTAATACAGATTTTGCACCAGGAAGTGGAGTGCTGCTGTAGCAAATATCTTAAAGTGTGACAGTGGCTTTTGATTGGGTCAAAGGTGGAAAATGGAAAAATTTGGAAACACATGCTAGAGAAAGCCTGGGATGACTTGAAGAAACATAAATATAGATACTAGAGGCAATTCCAATGAAGGCTCACAAAGAAAACTGAAAAAAAGCTATTATCTTACAGAATACAAACATATATCATCATGTACAGAATGTTGTAAGAAATAGGAATATTAAACGTGTTTATGGTGATGCCTTAGAAGGAAATTATGAACATGTTACTGGACAAGGGAGGAAAGGACACAGGTTATTGGTATTAGAGGAAAAGTTATTAAATATCGGAAGGCACAAAAGTAAAGGATACTGGAGGAAACAGTAGAGCTTGTAGGTAGGTTTTTATTTAGATACAAGAGTGACAAAAAGTTGGCACTGAGGTTATTGCTTGCCTTGTTATCCAATGGCAGGAAATTTGGCTGAGTTTTATTCTCCACTGGGTAGTGAGTAGAACTGGTAAGTGATGAAGTTAGATATTTAGCTGAGGCTATTTCAAAGCAAAGTACAAAAGGCACATCCTAGTTTTTCCTTGTTGCTTACAGGTAAACTCAAGAAGGAAGAGACAAACTGACGCTATAATTGCTAAACAAAAAAGAACCAACACTTGGTGAGTTGGAAAATTTTTAGGCTATCCGGAAAGGAAAAAAGAGATGGTGTACTCTGGAGAGAACACCAAGAGTGTGTGGCTGAATGAACTTCAGTTGAAGAGACTAGGCATGTGGATTCATGAATCTGTTCAATCATCTAAGCGGAAGCCAGGAAGACTAGCAAAGTGTTTAAGACAATTATGTAAGTAGAAACACTTATTCTGGTGGGGGGAGGGACATAAGCATGATGAAATGAAGGAAGAATTACTCTAAAAGCAGAGCCACCAAATCAGAAGTCTGAGAAAGCAAAGCCAGGAAAGTGGGGTTGTCACTCCATCCCCAGAAGATGGAGCCTGGAGCCACAATTATTCTCACCTCTGGAGACTTAATGGAATTTTTCCTGTTGGGTTGTGTAACCTTGCTTGGTAACCAGGACCCTCTTATTCCTTCCAATTTCTCCCATTTGGAATAAGAATATCTTACTTAAGAATGTCCCACTACTGTATTTTAGAAAGAGATAACTTGCTTCTCAGTTCCTCAAATGGAGAAGATTTTTTTTTACAGTTTTACCTAGACCTGCTTAAATCAAGGGTCCTATGTTTTCTCTCACATGTGTAAGCTAGACAGAAGATAGGAAACAAAAGAGACTTCAGATAAATGAGGGAAGAAACCAGTAGAATAGTGGAAGGGGATTGGGTGAGGGAAGTGGGGAAGAGGAAAAGGAGGATCAAGGAAGGAAACAGCTCAAATAATGTTATGTCCATATATGAAGGTATCATTACTAATCTTACTAGCATGTCTGGGGAAGGAAGAGGGAGAGCAGGATGGGATGCCAAAAGAAATGTAAGTGATGTGTGCATGTGTGTTTGTATCACTCTGAACCTCACCATGATGTATAATTCCAATGCACTGATATAAGTATTAATAAAAAAGATTTGGGGGGATTCAAGATGGGGTTGAGTGTATTTTTCACATGGATGGACATGAATTTGGGAGGGAGGCAGAGGAGGTAGACTGGTATGGGTTGAATTGTGTCCCTCCCAAAATATATGTTAACATCCTAGCCCCAGGTACCTGTGAATGTGATTTCTAGGTAATAAATTCTTGTTGCTTTAAGCTACTTAATTCATGATATTTTATCATGAAATCCCTAGGAAACTAATATAGAAAGAGACTCATCCAGCTCCCAGCTCCGCAGAGCCAGTAACAATCTGTGACCTGTGAATCTGATTTTCAGATTAATTTAGCTCATGAAGGGGGAGAAAGAAATTGCATAGGTAAATATTAAAATAAGTATTTCTTCCACAAACAAGTGGTTCCAATTATTCCCATTTATAGATAAAATGCCCAAGAGAGAGGACAAATCATACAGCTTGTACATATATATTTATTTAGAAACAGAGTGACATAAAATTGGCACTGAGGTTATTTCCTCAATATAAGGGAAAGTGACTTTGAAAGAAAACGTGAAACATAAAATTAGCAAATCCTTTTCATTGAAAAACATCAAGTGAAACACACTGTGTTATTTCAGTGGATGGAATTTGCCTTGCCCTACATACTGGGCTACACATGGAGATAAATTCCTGTATTTAGCCAGTTCTTCAATATTTGTCAGCAAGAGCAATTCTCTACCTTTTAGACTGTTTATATCAGAAGCAGCCAGGGTTCGCCCTCATATGTTTCGTACTTCCTCTCTATAAGAAGTATTAACTGAGTGGGATTAATAGCAGAACACATCCTGGTTCTCATATTCAGTTCCTCTGTTCCCTATTATTCAAACCTGGCATATACAACTTAAAGATTCAAAACTACAGCATAACTGTGACATTAAAAAGCAGTCTACTATTTCTTGGTTTTCACTGAGGGTTTGACTGAATGATACTGATCACTCTGAAATAAATAAATTCAAGATAAAGTCCCATATGGTTCCATAGTACTCATCGCCGGATTCATCTTGAGTCAAACTGACATGTGAAGAGACACAAAATAACTGAAGATAAGCCAATCTCTACACAAAGGATTCCTGCTCCTCTATGGAATGTTCTTGTGCGACCTGCCTCATAGATGGGAAAACAAGACACTGTAATGAAGAAGTAATGTAGAAGTGAAGCACCTGCTACAAGAGCCAAGTTCTGGATGATAAAAACACCTGAGACTGCAGAGGTTTGGTATGTCTGATCCATGGTTCACTGGTGATCAAAGAGGTGAAGACAGATCACACTAGTGAGAACATGGCACGGCCTACTCATTTTTCCACTTGTTAGTTCACTGGCACTTTTCTGGAAGGAACATTTGTAAATTTGTGCCTTTCAGTATTCCTTGCCCTACCTTTTATTTTATCCTCCAGTGGTTCTGGTGGAATCAGACACCTCACCACTACCACCATCACCACCACCACACACTACCTTCATCTGGGGACCTGAAGTGGACAGAACTTACCTGAGAGTAAAGACAATATCGAAGGAGAAGAAGAATTAGGGAAGGGTAAGAGTGCCCAGGTCCCAAAGACATTGTTCAAATTTCTGGATCAAAAAGGGATTAGAATGTGGATCTCCAAAGCCGGGCGTGGTGGCACACGCTTTTAATCCCAGTACTTTGGAAGGCACAGACTGGAGGATCCGGGTTCGTGGCCGGCCTCAGCTCTCTCTCTCTCTCTCTCTCTCTCTCTCTCTCTCTCTCTTTCTTTACCTAGTGAGGACCTCTGCAACTTCGTGAGACCCGATTTCAAAATAATGTATAAAAAAATAGGGCTGGGGGTGTAGCGCGGAGGTAGAACGACCTGGGTTCAATCCCCGGTACCGCAAAAAAAAAAAAAAAAAAAAAGAATGTGAATCTCCAGGTGGTGGCTCCAGATCCAGGACTCAGCAACTAGTACTTGGTGATGAGCTTGGAGCTGGGCCTAAGCGACACTTCCAGGCCATTCAGAGGGACAGGACTCAGTTCTGAGGCCTTCGCTTCAAGCTGCCAAAGGAGTGACCTTCTTTTCTGCTGGGATGACCTGGGAGAGCATGGGGATGGCATGGTGGCCCCTCAGCCTGCTTGAGAATGGACAGCCAAGGAAGATGGGGCTGGACCATGAGATGGCAAAGCAGGATCCCATGTTCCTTATTTTTATTCATTTATTTATTTATTTTTGCAGTACTAGGGATTGAACCCAGGAGTGTTCTGCCTCTGAGCTACATCCCAAGCCCTATCTTTTATTTTTTATTTTGAAATAGGGTCTCACTAAGTTGCTGAGGCTGGCCATGAACCTGCAATCCTCTTGTCTCAGCCTCCTAAGTACTGGAATTATAAGTGTGCGCCACCACACCCAGCTTTCCCGTGTTTTTCCTGCCCTCATCCAAGCCTCTGTGTTCATTCTCAGCTGAAACCAGATCTCTCCTTGGACCTTTGCATGAATCCCTTGTGATTAGGCAATGGTGTGTAAGTTATCTGTCACTGAAAACCAAAAATGCTATCATCAAACAAGGCCTTTTCAATTGTTAAATTCAGCATGAACCAGTTCTTCAGGAATCTTCTCCTAGAAGCATCATTGAAGGACTTGAAGCCCTTACGGAGACCCCAAGGCCACAATTAAAATTAATCTTAATTCATTAACCCTGGAATGTCCAGAAATATCATCTAAAACAGCCAAAGGGGCCAGGCATGGTAATGCATGCCTGTAATCCCAGTACATGGGAGGCTAAGACAGGAGGATCACAAGTTCAAAGCTAGCCTCAGCAACTTATTGTTTCAAAATAAAAAATACAAAGGCCTAGGGATGTTGTTCAGAGGTAGAACACCCCTGGGTTCAATCCCCACTACCAAAAAAAAAAAAAAAAGCCAAAGTTGAGTTCACAGTGATATGGGTCATTCTAAAAGAGATGAATCCTCAGAGCATTCTTCTACCCCTGACAAAGCATCCTTTCCCAAAGCACAGGGAAGCCAGGCTCTCTGGCTTATATTTGCCTTGACATATAACTGTGGCTTAGTACAAACCAGGCAGCGCCTTGTGTGTGTGTCAGCAGGAACAAAAGATGGGTGTCCCGCTGTCATCATTCAATGCCAACAAAAAGCTAAACAAGCAAAAGCTCTGCATGGCTCCCAGGCCACAGAGGGCCCACCACACCACATGAGAGCCCGCTTCTGTGGTCTGGCCTGCAATCCCTGTGTATGTGACATTTGACTGACACACAAAACACTGGAAATAGTTCATTTTCTGGAAACCTCCTCATACAGCCATTTGAGGTTGTTCGACTTGAGCCAGTCCGGAAATAGCCTTGACATAATTGGTGTTCTCTTCAGACAATTTGCCCTTCCAAGATTTTCCCTTTCTTTTTTTTCTTCCTCCTCTCCCTCCTCCTTCTCTTATTCTTCTTCTCATATTTTTCCTAAGTTTAATCTTCTTGGCAAATCTTCTATGTTCACCTATCACAATTTAATTTCTGTCCATACAATAAGTTTGAAAGAAAGCAAAAATCTGCAGCTGCCAGTCACATGGTTATTCTCATCTATTTTGAATTGGAACTGACTGGCACTGAGAAAAGTTGTATAACACTGACCAGAGGAAACAGAGTTCCTGATGTCAGCTTCACAACACCTGAAAACAAGGTCAGTCTTGTTAATGGAGAAGAGTGCCTAGCCTACTGTGTAATCAATCTAGATGTCAATGTTTGGCTTAGAAAACATTCCTCCTGGGGTACCCTCCTCCCCGACCTCACCTTGAAAAATCTGAAATGTGGAAGAGGCCTCATCCATAAATACAAGAGTTCAGAGACACCCACTCAGTGCCCCATATGCCAACTGCTTTGTCCAGTTGGAGAGAGGGCTGGAGGTGCAGAGGACTCTCAGAGCAGGGGCCAGAAGGGCACCCGGGGGGCAGATGTGTGGGATCCCACACCCTGTAAGCACCCCCAGCATTGCAGGGATGGGAGATGAGAAAGTCATCCTCAGGCTGAATTCTGAGAAGGGGGAGACACCACTGTCCTCGTGCTTCTTTAAATATCATCATTTAGGAAACCTGTCATGAAAACTTCACCACAAATATGATCTAGCCAAAGAGAGGAAGTAATCCTGAAAGAAAGGACACGGGGGCCATGGGACAGACAAAAATGCAAAAGTGACTGGTGGTAACATCAATCAATTCTGGGTGGTAATCTTGCTTTCTACATTGTTCCTTGTCTTTTCCTGAATATTTTAAAAGAAAAGGCAACAGCATAGCATGGGAAGGAGATTGATGTTGGGCAGGGACATGAAACTTCTTGCCTTCTCCCTGGCTCTTGCCACCCGTGGGGCCTTGTCTAAGCAAGTCCCTCTCAAGGCCTTAGTGGTCTCGATGCAGAGAGACTGTGCTCTGTGGACTTTTCTTCCCCCATGGAAGGTCTTGGCCAAAGTGGCCAAAGCTGGTAACTGAGAACCTGAACAGGCGAGGGCACTGGCTCTGCTCCTGTGTGCATGTTAAAGTAAGGCAGACAGCAGAGCAGTTGGGAGACACTGAGAGAGTTGACCCTAAAGCCCCTCATCAAACTGCAACTACATCTCCCAGCAGGGCATGGAGCCGCCTCCTCTGCCATGAACATGGGTGGATGGAACGCAGAGCTGAGGCCATCACACAATTAACCTAGGTGGTTCTGGGACTCCTCGTTGTCACAGCTACTTCTGAACACTGACATCATTCATTCGTTCAAGTCTACTTAGTGCTCACCCGTGGTTCCCTACATGTCAGGGCAGCTTCTGTGGTATGAGTAATACAATGAAAGGAGGTGGTGCCTGCTTTTAGGGAGCTCTGAGACACACAGGTGAGAGGCCTTGCAAACACACTCCCATCAAACCAGGGAGGAGATGGCAGGAACCACACAGACACAATACTGCTGGACCCCTTCCTCTCCTCTCATGTCACTTGTATCTGTTTTTTTTTTTTTTCCTGGCTGCCCAAATGAGACATGTTTGCAACCCAAAACTTAACACATACAACACCCAAACTGTAAGTCCCTCAACACTCCCTACCCCCTCTCCTCCCAGATATAAACAGTGGGAATAATGATGTAGACTCTCTAATTTCTCTCCATTCATAACACATGGATATTTATAAACACATGCACCCCCACACACAGATACATACACACACACACACACACACACACACACACACACACACATGCACGTATATGTATACACACAGAAATGAGGAGCATGCACGTATATGTATACACACAGAAATGAGGAGCATGCGTGGAATTAATATACATGCATATATTTACATACATATGTTTATTTATACTATGTATGCTCTCTGCAAGTTGCTTTTTTCCCTACAAGTTAGCCTAGCTCAGACCTGGTTTCCTGAGAGTATTAGAGGTCAAGAATTCCTGATAGCCCAGCTTGAGTTCAGTCAGTAGGCATATTTTGTTTGTCCCAAGCAGTAAGCTGCATGTACAGTGTTTTGAATTTTAATTAGTTGCCAACATTTTTTTGATTGGATGGTTTGCATCAAAATCTAGATTTCTAGCCCCAACAACGGCAGATCTATCTTTTCCAGTGCAGCAGTGGCCAGAGCAGAGCAGTGGTGGCCCCTTGGAGGAAGGGGGTGTTGTGATTGTTTCAGTCACATGCCCTTCCACTAAACTCTGACCTATGTCTCAGAACCACTACCACTTGTCACTTGACACCAGCTCGATGTGACTGATCCACTACCTTCCTGGCACAGGTGGATTCTGGATCTACATCCTCTGGTACTGTCAGTTCCGATTCAGCCACCTTCACAGGAAGCACAGCACTCTGCTAAGAAAGTGGGGACAAGAAGGAAGGAGGAGAGGATGGCTTTGCAGAGGACAGAGTTTGCAAGCTACACTTGGAGAGGTAGACTCTTCCCCAAGAAAGAGAGTATCTATCTCCAAAGCAACAGTAAAAAGAATTTGCCTTTTTCTAACAAGGAAACCATAGGAGTAGCACTGAGTGATAAGCCAAGCTAAAAGCAAGGACTCGTTAGCTCTACAACCATGTTATTCAGAAACAGAAAGTTCTGAAGGCCCCCAAATCCAGGCAGGCCAGCCACTAACTGGTAACAGACAAGAGCGAGGACTCCGTGCTGCTGGCATCTCATGGAGAGAAAGAGCTCAGCACCGTGGGCGCCTGATGCGCGTTACTTGGTCTCCTAGATTTGGTACCAGATTGGGAGGTAGCTGTCCTTGGACAGAATGAGACAGAAAAATGCAAGAAAAGAAATCATCCAGTTTATGAAAAGGGTCCCTGTTCCAGCCAGGGTTTTTAGTTGCAAGAAAAAGATACTGACTGTGGTGACTTTAACCAAGGGATCTTTTTGAAAGCAGACCCAGGACCTCCCAGAATCAACAAGATTAAAGAACAAAACTTGAGAAAGACAAAACTAAGGCCACCTCGGATTTCTAAGTGGCAGGAATTGTTCTATGTTGGGGTTTGGAAAATGGCAGAGGGATATTGTCTGGGATATTGGGCTTCAATTAAAGTCCTGGGAAAGTCTGACAGGTCAAGGGTTTGGGTCAATCCCCTCCCCCCAGCTGGCACCTTGGTTAGTACTATCATCCAAGGAAATGCACTGCAAAATGTTGGAAAAAAGACAGGAAGAGGATGAGGGAAACAGAGTGCCATGCTCCTTGCCCTGGTTACGCCACGTGGCTCAGGTGGCTGATTTTTCCTTGCCTTACTGGGATCGACCGACCATTGCCTGGTGGTTTCAAGTGTGCTGCAAATGTTGTACAACATGATGAGAAAGTCCAGAAGTAAAGAGAATGGGAATAAATACAACCAAATCTTTATCCTGCTCTTCCCAACACAAAACAGTGGCATGTTTTGCAACAGAACTCTACAAAGCAAAGATGACTTTGTGGTCATTTTGATCTGGGGCCCATGACACAGATCAAAGGAAGCAACTGTAAAAGTCGTTCCTCCTCCCAGTGTTTTCTATCTGCCTGTACTAAAGACAAGACATGGCAGGAGACAAACATGAATGAGGAAGGAAAATCAGACCCCTGAGAGCGCATCTGCAGATGGAAAGCAGAGCAGGAGGCTGGGCGGCTCTGCCAAGGATCTGTCCCTGCTCCTCCAGGTAAACACTGGGCAGACACCAAGTGAGGGGAAGCAAGTACCCTCTCCTCGGAGGTCCTGAAAGAATGAACAACCACCCATAGGGATCGTCATCTATGGGGATTCCATATACAGAAACTGAAGCCTGCCAGTCGTGAATTTTGCAACAAATTTGGCGCAATCTAAGATGCTGCTCAAAGTGATCTGTGGCTTGTTACAGTGTTCCCCACCCTCCCCGTCCACCACGCACAGATGCATACACTTTATGTGACAAAACTAAACAACCACAGGAGAAGGCAGATGGCTGGTTGTATGGAAGCAGTCCTGGTCTGATCTGAACTCCCCAGAGGCTGTTTCTGGCATGCAGCACTCTCTCTGTTTCTTTTTTTATGTAGTCTTTTTCACCAATCAAATTAGAGAATTTTATTCACAGTGCTGTTCCCCAGCAATAGCTTCCCTTTGCCATCTTCCCCACTTCTATTCAGTACCTACTGTGTGCCAAGAGTTTCCCACATATTACATCCTTAAGTGCTCCATTTGGTCCTTTCCTACATGTATATATTAATAGACACTTGTATAGACAAGGTCTGCTCAGAAAAAGGTGGATGAATTCAAGTTCCCAAGAAGCTACCAAATGGTGGGGCAGGTTTCACAACCAAAAAGCCTGAGCACTTTCCATTTTTTTTAAGTAAAAATGATATTTATTTAGCTTTTTGAAAATTAAACAACAAAATTGGCAAAAACAAAACAAAATAGAACAAAAAACTGACATGTTATATGACTGATCATCTCCAAGTACAATAGCATTTATTAATAAATATAAAAAATAAATTTTACCATTTTGATTTGCTTTTTCCCTAACTTTGACAAAATGGATATCTGTAGAAGCTTGAGTTCCTTAGAAAATTCCACAGCTATAGTGGCTCCTACGACATAACTGTGTGAGATTAAGGTCTTGCCCATAGGGAATACATTTTTATCCGTAGAGATTCTGAACTAGATTCTTAGGAACTTCAAAAACAGGTAGTTTTATTAGGATGGGAACATGAGTAAAATAGAGCTATTCTCCACTAAAACATGATCCAGTTTAGGTACCAGTACTCCAGAGTTTCCAAGTTCTCCACATGACTCCCAAGGCTAGGCCACGGCCTTTCCTGGCAGCCCAGCCTGCAGCCACTGCCATCTTCCTGACCAGCGGCCTTCCGAGCGGCACCAAAACCAGGATTAACAAAATTCAAGGTCAAATTTCTGACCTTTACTCCTGGGAGTCAGAGGGCTCTCTGCATAGGAAGGTATGGAGGTTTCTGCATCAACCTTGCCTTTACACTCAGTACTGGTGAAGGGCTACTAAGTCTACTCAGAGTACAACTGTATTGAGTATACAGTTGAGTGTATTGAGTATACTTGAGTATATTGAGTATACTTGAGTGTATTGAGTGTATTTGAGTGTATTGAGTATACTTACCCACCAACATAAAAAGAAGCTAGACCAAATTAATAAGTCACTCTGGACAGAGCCTCTCAAAACAGAGGCAACTTTGGTGAACCACGGTCACTGCCTGTGGTAAAAACCTCAGTTCACCTAGGTCCTTTTCTGAAGAACCGTATCAATCTCCTGATGCAAGAGGCAACTCTGGCCAGGACAGAACACAAAAGAAAGCATAACTTCAGGCCATGGCAATGCCACAGGGAGTTTAAAAGTTGTGATTTAGTCTACAGCACAAGATGGCAGCATCGCTAATATTTAGAGCTGGAAAGAGCCTTGGCTGGACCACACTCCTGGAGCATCTTTCCTAATGCAGCTTAATGGTGGTTGCCCAGATGTCCTTGCTGGGGAGCGGGGAAGGACCCATCCTTGGGGAACGAAGTTGCCTTTGGGATGATCAGATGGCACCAGGTACTGATTCCAATCATGCCTTATCTGGATGAGTGCTGGCAGGGAGTGCTTGGCTTGGAGCTAAGACTGTCAGAAAGGCTCCAAGAGGTGAGCAAGTGGGAACTCATCTGGATCCCCAAATCATTTGGATTCAATTTCACGTTTTTTGAGTAAAATTTTCTCTTTTTCTTTTCCATTTCTCTTTTCTTCTCTTCTTGTTCTCCTTCCAACATAACTCTGAGGGTCTCTCTTCAGCTTCATACAGTTCAGAGTACTTTTTAAGGAGTATCCTTAGGTATTGAAGATGGTTTTCAAAAGTCTCATCTGCTGAGGCCAGAGGACATACCCCTTTCCCTGCTGCAGCCTCTTTCCTCCAAAGCTCGAAGAATGTCCACCATTCTTTTGGTGTCTGCTTGCTTTTTCCTGACTTCAGATAAGATGCCATCAGCAGCAGCTTTGAGTTCCTGCTCCTGCTTCTTCTCCTCCACCTCCTGCACGCACTTCACCCTCCAGCAGTCAATCTCCTGCTGCGTTCTGCTGCCCTCTCGTGAAGCCCCTGCCGGAGGCCTGGGATGATGGCTGTAGCTGCTCCACCAGCTCAGCGCGCAGTGGCACGCCTGAGCATGCAGCAGGGACCAGACTGCGCCATTGGCCTCAGCCTCACGCAGGGCCTGAGTCAGGCCGCGCAGCTGGACCAGGCGCAGAGACCTGCGCAGCCGCGTGCTCACTTCCCCTAGGCTGGGCATGGCGGGCACGTGCTGGGGCGCCGGGTAGCCTGCCCCCCAGCACTTTCCATTTCTTATCTTGACAGCAACTCACAAAGTGGGTGGCCACAGAGAAGACAGGACCCCATTTTTTCAGAGGACCTGGCCCAATACTGTACACACAGTCCTTGCCCTGTTCATATGCACTGAAGGCTGTATCACATCCACAGATGGTTGATTAGTTGAATGAAGGATGGATGAAAGAATGAGTAAATGCTGACTTGGAGAAGCAACTGAATTAAGCTCCATGAACCAAGCAGCATGAATTACCACTCTCTAGATAAAGGTATAAATGTCAGTCCATCAACAATGCCCTCAGCTGCAAGGAATGGAAAAGTCATGCAACAATGGTTTAAATAAGTAAGAGTTTTGTTTTTCTCATGAATAATGATGTCCCGAAGTGGGCATCATTCAGAGGCCACTTCCGAGGGCTCAGTTCAGCAATGGGAGGTGTGATCTCCCACATTCTCAGTAGACCATCCTTAGTCTGTGGCTTTCATCCATGATAGCAGAATGGCCACTGTATCTCCAGGCACAGCTTTTGCGTCAGGCAGAAGGAAGGGAAGAGTAAAGCTGTCTCTTTCTAAGTATTTATGTTTTTAAATGATGAGAGAAGCCCTCTCTAGGAGCTTCTGCCAATGCCCCGTTGGCCAGAAGTAGGTTACATGGGCTTTCAGAGATGCAAGGGAAGATGAGAAATCAAGGGGTGAAGGCCCAGGAGCAGGGGTGTGGAACAGGCACTTGAATTATCCTACAGAGTCAACCATCATGGGTTCATTACTTAAGTCTGTATCAATAATTTCAGCATATTTGAGCAAAGGGAACAGATCTTTGTGGTTTTCTTTGCTCAAGAGCCAATATAAAATCATGCACAATTAGAGACTTGAAAGTAAAAGTTTGTGTCTTTACCATGCCAATCAAATATATCATCCTTCATAATTTATTCACCCCCCCAGGCCCTTGTTGGGTCAAGGATAATCTTTTCAATGAATGATATCTGGCACATAAAAGGCACTTAGAAATGTTTTGAATTGAACTGGATCACATTTGTCTAATAAGGGAAGAGAAAATTGCTTCCTGAATGCTGAGTGCAGGAGAGCAGAAGAACAGAAGACACAGCCGCTACCCTTAAGGAGTTTGCAATCCAGAAAGAGAGCTCAGGAAAGCCAGTGTAGGTGACAGAACAGTCACTTGCTAAACTGTGGCAAGAAGACAAAGGCAATGTGAACACAGGAAAGAGCAGCTTGGCCAGGCTGAGCTTCTTAGGGACGGTGGGGCTTTGGACTGGGCCTTAAAGTCAGACACCTGCTGAAGCTCATATCCCTCCCTCGAGATACTGGAAGGTCAGAGCTGGCTGGTTTTCCTACTCATGCCTCAAGCTACACGTTATGGTTAGATATAGAATATCCCCTGAAGAGCGCATGTATTAATGTTCAGAGCTGATGTATTTAAGTCATGATAGTTCTAATCTCATCAGTGGATAAATCCATTTTAATGGATTTACTGGGTGGTAACCTAGACAGGTGGGGTGTGGCTGGAGAAGGTGGGGCCCTGGGGGTGTGGCCTTGGGTACTATGCTTTTGTCTTTGAATCCCCTTGTTTGCTTGGCTCTCTTGCTTCTGACCTCCATAAAGTGAGAGCAGAGCCCTTGCTCTCTCCCTGTCTCTGCTTCCTGCCACCATGCGGGTCTGAGCTCCACAGACCCACACTGACACAGACTGAACTCTGAAATCCCCCCCAAAAAAACTGAGCAAATAAATCTACCTTCCTCTCAGTTGTGTAGTCAGGCTATTTGGATTATAGCAGTGAGAACATTGACTGAGACACTACAGGAAGCCTTCGCACTTCAAAGGGTGAAGGCCAGATCCTCTGGACTAGGCTGGAACTCTGTTCCTAGACAGCAGAGAGATGGGAAGCTGCAAACAAGGAACTGGCAGGAGCACAGGCCAAGAGCATGGGAAGTCAAGGGTCAGGGCAGGATCCTGCGCTGCTGGGCTCTGGCATAGTCCACAGGGGAGTGGAAATGAGACTGGCAGACAAGGCCAGAGGACACAGGAAGGCAGGGAGGAGGCTGGACTTGCAGGTTTCAGGGCATCAGAGAGACCCTGGCTTATTAAATATCACAGGGACATGTTATTGATGTTACAATGGAGAAACACTTCAGACAGTCCTCTGGCAGGGAAGAGGCAAAGGAATGAGAAGGAAAAGATGGGAGCAGGTTCTGCTACCCACTGGTCTCCCCTGGTGGGAAAAGGTATATCCTGCACATGGGACTTAGGGAGTAAGCAGTCATCAGCCTCCTCTGCCTCTGTCTCCCTGGGGCCTATTTAAGACACAAACCAGTACCCTGGCTATGTCTTACTGAGTCAGAGGTGGGTGCATTATGAAAAAATAGCCTCTGGTCTCCCCCACCCCCAGGAATCTATGGTTGCACTTAAATCCTTCAGTCCATTAACTGCCAGTCTTGGCCTCAGAAAGGGCCTGCTTTCCTGGCAAAGCACAGAAACCAGGTCTGCAATGCAGAGGCTGAAAGGAAAGCAGCAGGTGCCAGTGCACAGGAGAGAGGCTGCCTTGACTGCCAGGAACTCTCTGCTCCCCACCCGAGGCTCTTGGGTGGCTTGTGTATTCTGCAGTCCTTGGGTGCCATGAGCTAATTATCCTGACATGAAAAGTAAACTTCCTTTACATAGGCCAGTCTGAGTGGTTTCTTCCACCTGCAAGCATAGTAACCACAAAGGAGACAAAGCTACTTCAAAATAAGCCAGGATGGTGGCACACACCTGTAGTTCCAGTCCTTGGGAAGCTGAGATAGGAGGATAGCCAATTTGAGGCCAGCCTCAGCAACTTAGAAAGACCCTCAGAAACTTAGTGAGACCCTGTTTCAAAATAAAAAATAAAAAGGGATGGGGGTGTAGTTCAGAAGTAGAATGCCCCTGGGTTCAATCCCTAATATCAAAACACATATATGTATTTCAAAATAAAACATGAGGTGACCCTAGGGTAGCCAGCTGAAATGTCCAGAAGACGGGAGGCAGGCATCCCAAGAGCTGTAGGATCAAGGTGCTGGGTGCTATGACGGCAGTGAGGCCGCTTTCATAGCTGTTGATCTTGGGACAATGTGGATCCATCCAGCCAAGGTGACTGCCCCCCACCTGCTCCACTGACTAGCGCCATTATGCCCACATTTCTTGTGCAAAGTCACAGGACAGACAGAAAACGTAGGCTTATTCATTTATTCCAATATTCAGTTCTTAACAGAAGCTACCAAAAAACTACAACAAAATGTATAGTCTACCAAAGTAAAAATGGCAGATTAATCTTTTTGGTGTTATGTAAAGCTTGGATCAAATACATCATTTGTAAAGATGATCACCAATCTATTAGTGTCTCCCTTAATGATTGCTAAATTGCCCCTTTAATGGATAATTAATGTACTTAATGTCTCTCACTATTATGATTACTTTTATGCAAATTTAGAATGATAATAGCTGACAAACACAATACTCCCTTTATCATAATTTAGCCATCTAAATGCCCTTGCTACAAGAGACAGGTCACCTTCCATTCTTTTAATAATAATTCAATCCAGTCTTTCTTTTAAAAAAGAAATCTGCATTAATTATACTTTGATTTCTCAAAGAGCTCTTCCATGTGTAGGGGAGTCCTTCTGAAAATGCAGTGAGAGTTCACCCTGATTTCCCATGGCAACATTCTCTCAGGGAAGTTTTCAAATGGGTAATTATTTGTAAAAGACTTCATGGTCCTTATCTGGGAACTGATATAGGTAAATCACCCATCCTGAAGCAAACCATGAAATACAAACTAGTAACTAAAACCCCTTACACATCACTTTCCAAATTATTTTACTATGTAATTATATTACAATAATTTCACATATTATTTTTTGTGGTACTAGGAATTGAACCCAACGGCATTCTACCTCTGAGCTATACCCCCATCCCTATTTTTTATTCTTTTTTTGTGGGGTTTTTTCAGTACTGGGGATTGAACCCAGGGGCATTCTACCTCTGAGCTACACCCCCAGCCCTAGTTTTTATTATTTATTTTGAAACAGGGTCTCACAAAGTTGTGGAGGGCCTCACTAAGTAGCTGAGGCTGGCCACGAACACAGATCCTCCTGTCTCAGCCTCCCAAGTACTAGGATTACAAGTGTGCGCCACCATGCCCAGCCCTATTTTTTATTCTTTATTTTGAAACAGGGTCTCACTAAGTTGTGGAGGGCCTCACTAAGCAGCTGAGGCTAGCCGCGAACCCAGATCCTCTTGTCTCAGCCTCCTAAGTACTGAGATTACAAGCGTGCACCACCACACCTGGCTTCACATATTATTTTTAAATACATTACTTCAGAGTTAAGTAGGAATCTGCAAGGAAGTTTTTAAAAATTTCACCTAGAAACCAACAAAAGAGCATTAGAGGAATAAAGGAGTGACTCTTCCTCTTCTATACTTCTTCCTATGGAATTAAAACCATAATCTTTTTCAGAGAAATTTCAGTTAGCCATTCAATCATCACTAATTTTTATGACTATTTTTTCTAATATTTTCTTTAAAACAGTCCTCTACAGAACTCATGTATACATTGTACACATATCTCTACATCTTCACACCATCCCCCAGCTCACCATTGACCTGCAGAGCATCCACACTGTCTTCTCCCAGTCAAGAGTGAGGATGGACCAACCTACACATACTCTCAGCCAAGAAGCATCCATCGCCCTTGCTACATGACCTCAGAGTTGGCACTTATGGCCACCATTCAGTCAGTTTCCTGACTAGCTATGGTGAACCATCTTAGATCACTAGAGGGTGCAAGAGTTCATGTCCATACATGATTCAAAGCATCAAGAAAGGATGAAAGGATGATGGTAAAAAGAAATTTTTCTAGTGGTTCTACACATCCTCATGGAAATGGATTGGCAGATAAGTGGGGATCCTTGCGCATAATGAAAACATTTCTTGAACATCCTTGTGGTCTGGGAAGAATGACTTGGCATTATCTGAATCTCTTGGATAAAGACCTACCATGATGCAGGACTATATCTTCTAATTCTCCTGGGGCTTACATTTCTAGGAAAGCTATCCCCTGCTAAATGGGTTCTGTAAGAATCTGACTTAACAGATGGGCCAGAATGAGCCAAGGAAACAATACAGGGGAAAATACCCAAGGGGGCTTATTTTAATTAGAAAAATTCAAACACACACACACACATACACACATGTCCTCAAGGAGCCTCTAACAAGCATATCCATTATGCATTGCTTGTAATGACTAAAGTCTGGGAAAATGTCTTGGAAAAAATGTCTCTCAATAAAGGAACAACAACAAAAAAAAAAGAGTTGCACTCTCATCTAGCAGTAGTTATGAGAAATCACTGTAAAAACATTGAATTAGAAAGCCAAGTGCAGAATACCATGTACAGCACAGTGTGTGACAGTTGATGAAAATCCTCACAAGCCAAAGCTGCATTTCCCAAGGTGTGTAGGTGTACTGTCAGGCTCTGAAAAATGCTAAGGAGAATTACCAATCGGAAACAGTGGTTGCTGTCGATATTACAATATATGTGCATAATTTACTACAGTCCACTGGTATAGATGTTCTACTACTTCCAGTCCCTTTACCCTCTCCACTTTTTATGTATAATTGTCTTGTCTCTTCTCTATATATTGAGTACCACATTAGTGGTTTTATAAGTTTTGTCTCAACCATCGAACATGATTTAAGGAGGTTTTGAGAAGAATAATATTACATATATCCTTATTTCTACCTGTTCTGATGTTCTTGCCTTTCTGAAGTTTCAATCCTCCTTCTGCTACTATTTCCTTTCTATTTAAAGAACTTCTTTTAGTCAATCTTTAAAGGTATATCAGATAGCAAAAAAAAATTATCTTAGTATTTCATAGTCTGAGACTGTCTTTATTTTCCCCTCATTCATTCTTGAAGGATATTCTCACTGCAATTGATGGTACTTTTTCTCAGTATTTCAATGCTGTACCACTTCCTCTGGCCTTCATGGTTTCAGAGTACAGATCTGCAGTTACTCAAATAGATCCCTCCACATAGAGTTCTTTTGGTTTATCCTATTTGGAGCTTACTCAGCTTTCTGAATTTGTAATTTTATATACTTCACCAAATTTAAGAAGTTTTCAAGTATTTTGACTACTTTCTTTCCTGTCCTCTAGATCTTTTATGATATGAATGTTAGTTCTTTGGCTATTGTTTCACAGGTACCCTGGGTCTGCATTTTGTTTGTTTTGATATTTTTTGTTTTGCTCTTTGAATCTGTTTCTGTTTTCCAGACTGTGTAAGTTCTAGGGTAATTTCTATTAATGTGTCCTCAAGTTCCCTGATTCTATGCTCTTGTCATCTCCACTCATTCTGCTAAGTCCATCCAGTGAGGGTATTTTTGTTTTACTTTGGTAATTTTATTTTTCAGTTCTATAATTTGCACTCGGTTTCTTTTTTAATAATTTCTGTTGGCTCATATTTCTAATTTTCACTTATAATTAGTGAATCTGTAATTGCTTGTTGAAGTGTTTCATGATGGCTTTTTAAAATCCTTGCTAAATAATTCCTTCTTGATTCACGTCAACTGCATTTCTCATTGAAGTATGATTTTTCTGGGTTTTTGATATGACGAGTGATTTTCTTATTGTTTCCTAGACAGTTGAGATATCATATTATGAGACTCTGGATCCTACTTAACCTTTCCATTTAGTAGTCATTCCCCCTGCCAAAGTGTGGCAGTGGAGCCAGGCCTATGTTATCTGCATGCAGGGCTCTATCAACACTCTCAGCACAGGTGGAGCACAGAGTCACACTGCCCTGCTGCATTCAGATGTGGAAGAAGTTCTGCTCTCACCTTGGTCCTGCTGACATCTTCCCTGTGAAAGTGGACTCTAATTCACCTCAACTTGTTACCTTCGAGTGGGAGTATAAGGCCAGTTCCCCCACTGGGTCTCGCTGCCACTGGCAGAGTGGAGCTGAAAAAGTGATACACTGCTCTGTTCCTGCAGAAATCTGACCTTCCTGAGTCCTACTGATCCAATGGAGAAAGTAGCAGAGTGCTCGCTCGCCTGCTTCCCACCAGCCTGGTCTACATCGATGATGCAGATGGACGTGGAGGCTCAGCTCCACCCATGCTCAAGCTGGAGAGGCTGAAGTACAGACCAGCCCACCCGCACCACTGTGTAGTGAACTGTCAGAGACATGCCATGGCTATGGATGAATGATGGACATGCAGCCCACTCGTGCACTCCATGGAGCGGACCCTGCATGCCACGTAGCAATGTGATGAAACACAACCCCGGTCCAAGGATTATTGGGTTTCTACCACAGAACCTAAAAATTCTGGTTGCCCTAAAGACAATGCCACTTTGACACAGATGCAAGCTTAAGGGCTAGGAATGTAGCTCCGTGGCAGAGCATTTACCTAGCATGTGTGAGGTCCTGGGTTTGATCACCAGTACTGCAACACTACAACAACAAAGTTTACCCTTCCGGGAATCCTTAAATTTACTTGTGAAAGAAATACCTGGCAACTGACACACACTGAATCCAGATACAAGATGGAGAAAGAATCCCCCATACTCTGAGATTGCTCTCCAAGTGGAGACCCTCCCACTCAGTTGGTCATCTGACCCCCTAACTGGATCTGGCCCAAGCCACAGGCCTGTTCCTGCTGTCCATCTAGTGAGGACTCTTGTGAGAATAAACTGCTAGGATATCAGACAGCGCCTGGGACTCACCTTTCATGAAAATCAGACCAAAGGGGAAAAGTTGCCCCTGGGGAAAGCGGTCAACTAGAACCACCCAAGTGTCCCACACATGACAACACTGATTATTCTCACTGACACCAGATGGGACTCCACTGGCACTGATGGAGGACGTGAGTGGGCTGAAGCCAGAGTGTCAAAGTTCTACTTTGCAGTGTCTCATCTAGCCTCATTGCTGCTGGGTGAGTGTGGAAGTCCAGCTCCCAAAGAGGTAGGAGACAGTGGGAAGTCCAGAGCCCCCACCTGAACCGTTCTATTAGCATCTTACTGATGCTAACACTTATGTATCAGCATCTTACTGATGCTGAATAGAAGTAAAAGCTCAGCTCACCATTAGCAGGGGAAACAGAAAGCTGAACACACTCAACACGCACTGCCTTGGTCTGTCTTCTTGATGCTGGGAGGGGGTGCAGGCTCACCTCACTAGGGGATCCACTGACAGTACCCTGGAAGGGAAAAAGGAGCACTGCCTGCTGCCAACAAGCAGGGGATAGAAGATCGGGCCCCTGCAGAGCCACATATACCACCCAGTGGGAGGCTCCCAGAGCATCTGCTTCTAAGGGAGAAAATGCAAGATTAGCTCCTTGCTCAGTTCCAGGGACATGGCCAGAAAAGGGGAATCAAAGCACCACTTCCTCCTGCTGGTTGGAGGCATAGGGCAAGAAATCAGTTCTCTGTTTTAGTTCTGCTGAATCCTCACAGGGCTGAGGGGTAGTTGTTTCCATTGGTACTCACCTGGTGTAGGATGAAAAGTTTTTGTGTTGTTAGACCACCCTTTCCCTGGTCCTTGTTTTTTAGAGGAAACAGGGTTTTCTTGCAGTCGGTACCTGTTGGAGGACCAGGTGGGAGGCTTCTGGAATGTTCTGTGAATGATGTATGAGAAGTAATGAGGAAACCCAGGGGACCACCGGTTGTGTTGTTCCTCATGTCCAAAGATCTTTAGGCCATCTGTCTTCATCTTTCCCCCATCCAAAGTCTTCCTACACTCATTTGTTATATGATGTTTAAAGATTTTAGTTAAAAGAGAGAAGACGTGGGTGCAATGGGGCTAGCTCCATCTTGGCTGGAACTGGAATAATAATGTTCCAGTGTTCATTAGAACAATAATGTTCTCACGTTTCTCATTCACAAAAGCCAAAAGAATATTTGGTCAAAGAAAAAATAACTCCTGAAAGAAATATCTGAAGATGATGACTTTACTATTTCCAGAATATTCTCATTCATTCCATATTTATTCATTGAGTATCTACTTAGTTGTAGGCACAGGTTAGACCCTGGAGTTACAACAACAAAGAAGATATGAAATGCTGTCTCTATGCTCATAGAGTTTACAACTAGAAGAAGAGATAGACAATGAACAAGATCATAAGCACCCAGCTAGTCACAACTGCAATAAGCCGTAGTGATGGTCCCAGTAAGCTTTACTTGTTCCTTCTCCCCCCAACCACCAATGTCAAATTAAACTCAATGGAGGGTCACTTCATTATTCATTTCACAAGTGAATTTTTTTTGCTTTGAATCAAAACATCAGCTCCATAATATTCTGATTAAAATGTGTTAGCCTACCCAAATTTAAAACTTCTGATTGTTGTTGTTGTTGTTTTTAAAGAACTCCCGTCAGTTATTTTGACCCAAGCAAAAGACATGGTGCAAAAGGCCATGACCTCAAGTAAGATTTAGGCCTGCACTTAAGCACATGGAGATGGAAACTCAGAAGATACAATGCAGACAGCTCGTTAGGGAAATTTCCAAAGTGTCAACCTTTACTCCATTCTCATTTTGTATTTTAATTAAAATAAATTGAATGCAATGCAGACAGCTTTTTTTAAAAAAAATCAATACCTTGAGCAATTTAGAAAAAACATATATAAACAGCAGCAGTAATACACACATGCTGAAAGCCTCACATTATTAATAATTTGGAGTTTTTCAATAAAACCTTCACAGAATCTTAACCAAGCCTGAGTGGAAAGAAACACATCAAATGGGTCCGCTGGCGCCGAACACACCATGGAACGTAATTTCAGTGCTGTTGTTTCTAGCATCCTCCTTCTTTAAAGTGAATTACAATATTTTTGGAAATGACATTGTATTTAATAATTCACTTCATTAAAGAAATGCATCTGCATTTATTTTTGCTCTAGTTATATTTTGATAACAGCATCTGAAAACACAAAATGGGTTGAGGGAGTTTTAAAACATTCAGCCTTTGTTTATTCTAAATCGAAAACAGCTTCCTCATTTATTTTCTGATAATAAAATATATAATTTCATCATAAAAATTAGAAGGTATAGAAGGATTTAATTTTTTAAATAGCTCTAATTTTACCAGTGATTTATGGTCTTTAGATGTATGTCAATGAACATATACATTTATAAAAATGAAACCACAAATATAGATCATTTTGCAGTTTTTACTTTATTTTTGTTTTGCCTGAGAATGTAGCATAGCTCTTCTTCCACATTAATGAACACAGGTAAACTAGAGTTTTTATGGCTGCAATTTATCTAAGGAGCCCTATGGATACACACTAAGGTTTAAACAACCAACTTTATCAGTGTGTTTTATAAGTTCACATTTTGATACAGCTATACAAATTAAGCTATATTTTCAGAACTACAATTTTAATGCATTAGTTCTTGCACTAAATAATTAGTTGCCAAGCAAATTACCATAATAATAATCAAATAAATGTAAAGAAACCCTCCACAGACAGGGGCTCCACAGATATAAGACTGAAAAAGCTAGTCTTGCCGGGGCTATCACAATTCTGGGGAAACTCCAGGTTGCAACTAGTTTGGGAGCTTACTGCAGGGTAGACCCTGGGCATATCTGAGGGCCCAGAATGTTCCACACCCATCACAAAACCAAACTATGCCTAGGATTGAACCAACTGTTGCATATATTGTGTTGGAGTCATTAATCAAAGATATAAAACATGGTTATTTGACGGTGTAAATTCCAAATGTTGGCTCTGGAGACAAAAAGTTCTAAATTACAAAAGCCAAATAATTCACTGAGATTCTTGATAATATTGGTGCAGAGGATTCTGAATGAGACCAACAACTTTATTGAAGCAGTATTATTGACCCAACTCCAAGGCTTTCAACACTTAAATTGCAGGGGAGGGAAAATACCAGTAATTTTTCTGAAAGTAAAAAACAGCAATGCTACATTTTGGTAGATCTGCAAAGAGTTATTTCTATTGAAAGAGATACCTAGTAAATAATCACAAATGAACATATACAAGCTCATTGTGAAATTTGCTTGGGGCCTGGAAAGCTTTTCACATTTCCCCACAATTTACACAGGAAGTTGTGCAGCAAGAACATAATTAGTATTAAATATGATTAATTCATACTGTGGGGAAACTCAGGAAGTATTCTGTGCTTTCATACAGTACTTTGGCTTCTTTTTCTCCAAATCTCCTTCATTAGTGCAGGCAAGCAGACATTTATAGGACATTTATTCTCTGATATAGAATGCCAGATTATAATCAGGAACTTGGGCCTTTTTTTGCCCAATGACTGGGAAATCTAACCCTCTCATGACTACATTATCCTTATCCATAGATGTCATTATAAATTACCTCAAGTCAATGCTGTATCAATATCCAAGAAAAATCCATGGTAAAGACAATGATTTTACATTTTAGGGGGCTTTGTATTGCTGGGTGCCAAGGGTAGGCATGGGAGTTGAGTGGTGTTTGGCAAAGCACCATTCACTATACCGTTGGTCACACAGCACCAACATGGTAGAAGCCCCAGGAAAACCCACAAGTCTCTCAACTCTTACTGAAATCTCAGCTGCAGCAAAGACCAAGACTCCAGTTACAGAGGACACTGCAGTGCCAGGGCTGTCCTGTGCAGACAGGATCTAGAACAAATTCCCTCATCTGATGCAGAGACTCTGTCCTATCCATACCACCCCCTTGCCCTCATGCCAATCAGGTGACTTGCTCTTTGAAAATTATACTTCTCTTTCACACAGAGAAAGGGGGGGAGAGAGAGAGAGGCTGCTTGCCATTATAATATTTACAAGAGAAACTTCCATGAGTTTCAAGCTTTTCTGAAAATTAGTTTTATGATTTTTTTTTAGTTGATTAAAGCTAACCTTACTCCCTTTTAACATTCCTTTTTTAAATTTGAAGATCTCATCCCATATTAGCCATGCTTTAGGGGGAAAAATGTAGCTCATTAGGAGTGGAAATCTATAGCAGCTGCCAGTCTTTCTGCTTTTTGTTGCTGTGGCTGGGCCGAGACTTTATTCTGTGTGCGGCAGAGGATCGGCTGCATAAAGCCACATCGCACCACCCCATCTTCCCTCAACAGCACCCACCAGCCTCAGGTTTTAAGCCACAATGCTTGGACTACAACAGGCATCTGATCCCTCCTATTGTCGAGGGCAAATCCCCAAGGGTAAAAACAGATTTTTTTCCCTTTGTCAAAGTAAACCAAGCATAAATCTGTAAAAGGAAAATCAACTTTATTGGATGTGGGAAATCTACAATAACTAGATAAGTTATATTAACACAGATTAACCACATTCGTCAAGAAAATGAAGTCTGAGGAATTTCACACACACACACACACACACACACAAAAAAAAAAAAAAAACCTTGGGAAGAAAAGCAACGTACACAAAGAGTGAGATGATATAAGTAAGACAGACTTTGTTTCTCCTTCGCTTTTATTTTGCTAATTTAGAAAAGCAAAAAGAAATCAAGAGGAAAAATAAGGCCTATTTGGATGAACACAAAGAAGATTTAAAAAGTAAAAAGGTAAAATAAAAAAGACGAAAAAAAAAAGAAGTATGTGGAAGTTCCAGATTTGTAACTAGCCTGACATTTTTAAGGACTTTTTCAAACATCCATAAATGGGCTCACAGCTGCACTGGTGTGAATCATCAGCGCCATCTAGTGGATGGAAATGTTATGGTGTCTGGCTGTAGCTTAAATTCAAATCAGATCTTGGACATCCATCCATGTCTCACCCTATCTTAACATTTATTGTTTGCAGAGAAAAACGAAGTGACCTTCACTTACTTTAATTCAATAAGTCTTCTGAGTTGAGTCTGAAGATATGAATATGGAAGAAACTGTTAGGTTGCTTAGTCAACCTGGCAAGGGTCACCCTTACAAAGGACGTGAGAAAGTCTAACTGTTGTAGGCGCTGAGACGTGGGTTATATAAAGCCGCATTGTTGCTCAGATTGATTTAATTCTAGTGGAAGAAGAAAGGGCTGCTTGGTAAACAAATACTGAGGTAGTAATTATGTGACTATGGCCAATGCTATTTCACTCCTGTCAAGCACATTACACTTCAGACATTTTTCAAAATGACTTGACATTTTTTCTGTGTGACATGTTTTGGGTCTGATACAGTGAAAACAGCTGGTTGCCTCCTGCTGCCTGGAAAATTCAGCAGTGGAGAAGTGATGCTAAGAGCTCGTAACTGTGCTGCAAGATCTCTCAAAAACCGGAAAAAGAAACTTCTTGCTTCCACAACGCCAGTGAGGAGGTAAGACGGTGTTGAGCAAGAGGGGAAAAGGACTTTGCAGGCAGAGGCATTTGAGGTCCTGGTCCTGACTCCCCAGACCCTCACCCATAACCTAGCTGTCTGATCTTGGCATTGCTGTTAACGGATTAGCCCTCCACTGTGAAGTGCAAAAGCACCACCCCTCCCTGGGGTTGTTGTGATGTATTAAATAATCAGCCTTCTTCAGTGACCTGGGGACATATCCCTACACTGTAAGCTCCCAGCTGGCAAGAAGCATGTCCTCATGTGTTTATGACTACAAATAGGGTTGCCGATTTCAGCAGATAAAGACACAGGATGCACTGTTATATTCAAATTGCCAATTTAACTGGATGGCTTCTATTTTATCTGGCAATTCTACTATTTGACTAGGGTAGTCCTGACTTACAGGGGCTGTCTGAAAGTAATTATCAATAGCTTCTCTTTCATTTTAAAAGTATCTTGATTTTAAGATAAATAACCCTGGGTCCCTAACTCTGAATCCACAGTGAGCACAATTCCCAGGATGTGAGAAGCACTCATGTGCACATCTTAAATAACCAAACAGCTATTTTCTGGATGGGAGACTTAAGGGGACGCACATGTGTCCAAGATGTTTGTTAATTTAAAAACTGCTCTCTGTTAACATACTTTGAAAGTCCTGTGTTATGAAAAATTTTTATTAGTTAACAGATATGTATTGATAATCTACATCTGAAGGGCTTTCTAGCACGCCACAATGCCCTATAACCAGGCAGAAACCATTTCCAGTTCATCCTGGACTAAGCGCAGCATATATCAAAGGAAACATCCTCCATTCTGACTTCTGGTGACACATAGAAAAGAGACACGGGATAAGAAGAAAAGAGGAAAAGTCAGAGGAGAACAGAGAAAGATACATACAAAGACACATTAATAGGGAGCTATACAGCATCTCATCTTTGAATCTAGAAAGGATTTTCTGACTTAACAGAATGGAAAGAAATCAAAGGATAAGATTTTGTAAACAGACCTCACCACCAACTGTGGTTACAGATTATTTTGTAAAATGGAAAAAATATCAAAGGATGCATAGTTTTACACAAAGAGAACTATTAAGAATTCAGATTTGACAGTTGACAAATTCAGTGGTTCCTCGAGAAAACACACGGCACCTATCCTCTATGTGCGGCACATACATTCCACTCCTCAACTGATTTCACTCCTGCACACTAATTGGGGCTGGTATTTATGATGGGTTAATGACAGAGCCAGTCAGGAATGCTGAAACACTATCATTAATATCGCCAGAGAAGAATGGCTCAGCAGGGAGGTGCGTCATAATTAATGTCACCTACGAAATTATTTTCAACATTCAAAATATTTAAGGGAAGAATTGGTGGAACATTTAATGTGAGAAACAAAAGTGTTCTGCAACTGATCCCAAAACATCTCAACCCATTAAAAGAAGCGAAAGGCAAATATTATGACAGATCCATAAAATGCAGTTTATAACAAAGATGTGAAGATGAAGAACACCCAAATAATTTGAAGCTATAAAAATGATTGCTATTTTATGGCGTTCTTAAAGAAATAAATACATTGGAAATAAGAGTTTGGCACTAGAAGGCAACTTTTCAAACCTCCTATAACTGTAGCATACAAATAAAAATGTTTCTACCAGCAATCTCCAGTTAGCAAATCTAAAATACAGAGGTGTCCCTCCCCTCCTCTCTTGCCCACAATAATCCAAAGATCAACACTCTCTGAAGAATTATGCCGGATACACACCTGGAAGTCCAACCAGGAGGAACAACTCAGTTCTCATTAAACCAACCAACTTCCAATGCACCCTGCACATGGCTGATGTCTGTCTCCCAGGCTAGGAAGATGCTGATTTTAACTGCACTGATATAATCTAGGCTACCAAAGAGCCCATCTGTCCACATTCCATCGATGGCTGTGGAAAGACAGCAAGATCGCCCATCACAGAGGCCCTCCCGAAGGCTTCACTCCCCTGGTTACCAGGGAGGGTCTAGGTCCCTCCCCCAGCCCCAGCTTGGTACCTGGAGGAAGTGGTACTTGGAGCTCAGGCTTGTTCACTGAAATGATAGGGAATACTGGGGCTCCCTGGGGAAGTGAAGGCAAAGAAGAGGTAAGTACATTCATTTATCTAAATTTCAGAGGAAAACCTAAACCCACTCTTCCTGGGCCACTTCAGATATCCTCAGAGCTGTTCAGAGGTGGTTAAGCTGGGGTTGGCAAAAGGATGGCAGTGATGGTGTGGAAAAATCCATACAGGAGAACCACAGGGTGGGGAGGTGCATAAACAATTCTGAGCCAGTGCTTTAAATAATTTCCTTATTTCATCCTTAACCTGTGGATCAGAATTAAGTAACTTGCCTAAGAACCTGCCCAGCTGCTAAATGGCCACCTGGGCTTTGAAATGAGATCCTTCTGACTTCTAAATCCATGCCCTATCATTCGCTGAGGTTGCTTCAAGAGGAAAAAGAAACAGCTGTGGGTACTTCCTCTCCTCTTCCTGTAGCCTCAGGGGCAGCTCTGTGAGCAAGGCAGGTGGGATGCAGAGATTTGGGGGGCAGGGGTACAGGATTCAGGAATACAGAAGGTACTGGAGATACAGGAGAGGCAGGGACATAGAGATGTGGGGATGCAGAGAGCAGGGGATGCAGGGATGCAGGGACACACAGATGTATAGATGCACAAATTCCAGGGATCCAAGGCGTGGGTGGAATGGTAAGCAGAGGCAGTGTGGAGAAATCCAAGTGCTATGGACCACGGTGGACCGGAAGTTGCTGGGGATGTGGTAGAAGCTGCCTCCCAGCCCCTCTCTCCATCCCCCTACCCCTAACCCATCCCAGGTCCTACCTCCCTCTGCACCTCCATTATTACTGAAATGCAAAACAGAATCATCCAGGCAGTAGGATGAAATCCTGATCCTCTCCTGCATCCATGCAATCAGGTAGTAAAGCCTTTCTTCACAGAGATGTGGCCCATCAGGAAATGTGTTCGGCTAATGTACAACCGGTCACAACAGGAGGAAGTAGCTGTTACCCTCAGGGCAAAAACACAAACAGATTGCCTGGCCTCCTTTGAAAACCATGAAAGCCCAGGCTCTCCTTTGCGGCTGCTTTTGTTACTCCAACATCAGAGCCCTCTGCTTTTCATGAAGCCCGAGCTTCTCCTCCAGCCTGATCCAGGGGCCCTCAGCCCTCCTTACTGCCTGGCCCAGGGCAGGCCCCATCAGTCATTCTAACCAAGACAAATTACATCATCCACAAGGCCTCCTAAATGGAAATCCAGGGCCCCTTTTGCAAACACCCTTAAGAATTTGAATATGGCAACAGAAGAGCATTAAACCAAGTATAGGGACCTTTGCTGATGCATGAGGTGGACCTGGCTCTAATGCACCAGGTAGTCAGAGAAAAGCTGTAGAGGCTGGGCCTCGGGAAGCCCGGCTCCACACAGGCTTTTGGACTTTCTGCACACGATCTCACTGTGGCCCGCAGTTCAAAGCAGCGAGCACACATGACCACCAAGTTCAATGCCAGTTCAGCACATATTTAAACCAGTTCTCTGCCAGGCACTGTGCTTGGGCTGAGGATGTACATGATCTCACTTTATCTTCCCAAAAACCCCTCAGGGAGGCAGGACTCTGGCTGATTAAGAATGAAAAGGAGTAATCACCAGCCGGCTGTCAGCCACTCTGATCACTGGCTTCCCTCTGAGGCTTCTGCAAGCAAGTTGCAGACACTAATGAATATCGCCTTCCAATTCATTTCTTCCTCTTTTCTTAGATTTATTTTATTTTATTTTATTTATTTATTTATTTATTTATTTATTTATTTATTTTGCAGTACTGGGGATTGAACCCAGGGGCAGTCTACCTCTGGGCTACAACCCCAGCCCTATTTTTTATTCTTTATTTTGAGACAGGGTCTCACTAACTTGCGGAGGGCTTCACTAAGTAGCTGAGGCTGGCTGCGAACCCAGATCCTCCTGTCTCAGTCTCCCGAGTACTGGGATTACAAGTGTGCACCACCACGCCCAGCTTAAAAAATTTTTAATAATTCAATTTGATCGCCCCCAAATAATCTACTTCTAGAAATCTAAGCATCCAGGGTAAGGCTCACATCCCCCTTGGTCCCGCTGCCAACCCCAGACCCTCCCCACTGTTACCAACAGGCTTTTTTCCCTTTCTAATAACAGACAAATACAGGCACACAAAATATGTAGAATCATTTTTTCTTTTTAACCTGCACTCTCTCATATCATACATATAATTCTACATCCTGCTTCTGAAAGTTAACAAATGCTCTGGCCACTGTCCCGTCTTTCCTCTGAGCTCTGGCCTAGCATCTCCTTCCATGGGGATGCCAGGATCCCTTTAGTCTTCCCCACACAGGTAAATTTTTGCTCCAATTATGCTGTGTTCCGGTGCGCGTGTGCTTGGGTTTCTGTAAGCAGATTGTGAAATGCAAGTTGCTGGTTCATAGAGTCTGTGCGTTTTCAGCTTTACAAGTTTCTGTAAAACTGACCTGCTCTATGGCTGTTTCAACAGGACTCCCACTTCCCCAGGTCCTTACTGCCATTTGATGTTATCATTAGTATTGCCATCATGATTATTCTGCCAACTGATTGGTAAAACTAGTGTCTTGCTGCTTTCATCTACTTTTCCCCGATGACTAGTGAGATGAAGCATCTTTTCTGTCTCTGTGATTCCACTTCTTTCAAATGACTGTTCATATCTTTTGCCTATTTTTCTACTGCAGTAGATTGATCCTGAAGAGTTTTTACTCTGATAAATTAGTTATTGATATGAATGGATTCTTTCTATATCATAGGTACTAATCCTTTGTCTTCTTATATCTGTATTGCAAAACAAAAAAACAAAAATCTTCAACATTTCAAAATTGGAAACATTCTTTCAGGAGTCCTCAGCAGCAGAGATGGGTACAAACTCAGAAACGCTTCCTAACATTACTGCGACTTGGGTTTGCAGCACAGGAACTCCAATTTCCTATTGCAGTTGCCTTCTAGAAAATTGTCATTGTCTCAGCACACTCAATGCTGGAAAGGACCATGAGGGATGGGCACAGAGACCAGCACAGCCCCAGGGGATTGCTGACAATAATCGTTACCAGGTTCAATTAACTGCTTTACAAAAGCAGGGCTCTTTCTCTCTCTAACCAGTGAACCCTGACATGCACACACTACAATTAGAAGGAAAGAATAAATTAAAAGCACATCTTCTCCACCAGGAGGAATAATGAGCACAGGGAAGGCCTAATCATATTTTTTAAAACTATAAGTGAATTACAGAAACAAAGACAATGGTCAGAACTAGGAGGTGATTCCTGAGGCTCTCGGTCGGGTGGGGGGTGCCCCTCTGCCTTAGGAAACCCAGGTGAGGACATAGCTCTCATCCCAAAGCCCCTAGCACACCTTTTCATCCATGATAGTCTGAAATGTGCTCCCTTAAATATCTCGCCATCCTGAAAAGGAAAGCGGCCCAGGGAATGATGCTGCTCAATGGTTTGAATCCACTTCTCATACGTATTCATTAAATCCTTATCACCAGTGTGTTCTGGTTCCCAACCCTCGACAAGATAACATGTAGCAGGAAACAGTTACTTCTCCCAAAACAGCAAACAGACCCAGGACGCAGCCCCACCCCCGTGGAGTCCAGGTGAACCTTCCCAATCCAGGAACTAGTTTCGGACACATTGGAAGGATAGACACCAATGACCTGGATCCCATCAATAGACACTCCCAAGGGTCCTGCTGCTCAGGAGCAGGTGGCATCTACCCTGCCTTTTCCCTCCCTTTAATCTGTTAAACTTAAAGATAACAGGAAAAAGGCAAGTGAAAGCACAGTGTATCTGTGTCACTGCACTAGACACCCAGTTGTTGCTAGCACACTGCCTGCCTCACAGATCTTTCCTTTGCAGGAAGATCCAAGAAAGCAATGCACAAACAGAGACATTCACCTGGGGGGAAACTGGGCTTCTGTAATAACAAGCACCTGGAGCTCTTGGTATAGAAATGCAGCTGCTTATAAACACGTCCCCACAACCCATGAATAAGTTCCCTGTGCCATCATCTGATCGCAGGTGCCTCTTGCTTCATGTGAAAGCAAAACCTCCAGGAAAAAGAGCATCCTGCATATTGTAGAAGGCAGCTTCAGGAAACCCAGGAACAGCATCAAACATTACAGGGAAGATAATGTTGTGACCCAAGAGACCAAAAGTACAGACCCCCACCCCTCCACCTCACTCAGCTGGACTCAACCTCTTCCTTCCACAGCTTTTTGAATCTTTGTTTTCTGAATTCATTACAGCTTCCAGCCACCCATCAACACCAGCTCAAAGAATGACCTGGTTAAAGAATATTCACAAACAAAAGCTGCTTTCTGGAAAGCATAGCCAAGCACTGTTCCTAAAATGAAAACCAGGTAATTTCTGAAGTCTGCCACTTCCTCCCATGTGGCTTTGGGTAATGTATTTAATTTCTCTGAGTGTCAGTTTCATTATTCATGAAGTAGGGGCAATAATAGTATCTTCCCCTCAAGATCGGTATGAGGCTTAAATTCATAATAGTTATAGCCCCTAAGCTGGGTGTAGTGGCCCACGCCTGTAATCCCAGTACTTGGGAGGCTGAGACATGAGGATCAGAGAGTCCAGGCCAACCTCAGCAATTTAACAAGACCCTCAGCAACTTAGCAAGACCCTGTTTCAAAATGAAAAATAAAAAGGGCTGGGGGTGTAGCTCAGAGGTAGAACACCCTAGGGTCAATCAGTCTGAAATGTAAGGCACGCCATTGATTCTTACTCAAGATCCTACAACTCCACTCCAGGAATAAGCTGAGCCTGGATGTGGATGTGCTGGCCAAGTGACTGAGACTCAAGGTCAAAACCCAAAGTTGGGATCGAGGCATCTGAGACCTGTAAAGTCCAATATGGATGACTCCAATCCAAGGAAAATGCTTCTGATTTTAACCTGATAGTTAAGGTTGTCTTTGAAAATGGAGTGAACGAAACCCTGGACATTTCTGAGCATGGGGGTGCTCCTGGAAATTGAAATGAAAGAGCAGCATGCTCCCAGATCACCTGCCCCACAGCTAAATGTCACTTCTAATGCAGAAGGTCCAAAAAACTGGCTCGCAGAGCCCAAAGGAAGTGTAAAGTATAATAAATGGCTAGTATTTAATAATGAAGACAGAATACTTAAGGCAATTATGAGAGAAACTGCCTTGAAAGCCATTCATGAAACTGGAGAAGGAATATAAAATGTGTCCTAGAAGCATTGTCTTGTTCGTGTTTCTTTTCTGATACATAAACCAGTTTAAAACAACAAGCAAACCAAGCCGAAGAGCAAGCAAGCCTCTTGTTCCTGAACTGGCTGACTGCAGAGGGGAACTGTTCAGGTCTTTTGCTCTTTTCACCTACCAGGTTAGGGGCCTCTCACTACCTGCCATACACACCCAGGAAAGTACAGGTGTGGCCAAAGATGGAGTGAGCACAACCCTTCTGTGGATGTGACACCCAACTCCTGGGGCCACCAGGGTCCCAGAGAGGCCTGAAGCGGCTCAGTTCTGAGCCCGGGCAGCCCTCCTGCTGCAGAAGTCACTGCTAATTCTGTAGAAGCATCCTCACTTTTTCTCGTTAGCAAATAATGCTTCTAGCCCTCTTCCTGATAGCTGTCTAACTCTTCAGATGACTCTTCTTTTTTTTTTCTTCAGACATTCAGTCCTTCTTCAAATATTTATTGAGTGCCACCTGTATGCTTAAACTCTGTTATCGGTGCTGAAAAACAGATACGGTCCCTGCACCACAGAGATCACAGTCCACAAAGGAGGTGGAGGAGACATAAGCAATTAGAATGTAATCAGCTTCTTTGTATTTCAAGGATACTGGTCAAAATATTCATCACAATAATCACAACAGTTATCCCAAGCTAGGATCCTCTTCTGCACCAGAACGTACGCTAAGTGATCCTCATAGATCCACTAGCCTCCTAGAAGCCTAACATCCTGCAGGGAGAGACGCATCAGCCCAGTTACACTGATGGAGAAACTGAGACTTTAAGAGGCTAAGAAACATGGGTCCGGGCTTTACCACTAGTAAGAAAAAAAAAAGCCAGGATTCAACTCCTTGTCTTTCTGTCTGAAGATATTCTTTCAATAGCCAATAGCCACCTTCTCCAGAATGTTAGTCAGCAAACATAGCAGACATAATGTGTCCTCTTTTATATCCTTATAATCAAAAAGCATTGTAACCAGACAAAAGCTGTTCATGGCTCATTATTCTTCTTGGCCTGGGTTGTAGAAAATATTCCTGTGAAGTTGTCTTCCCCCCACCCCAGTCCTCCTCCGCTGAGTCAGAATGACCTCTACATTTCAGCCAATCTCAAGTAGATGACAAAAGGATTTAAATTCTACAAAATAAAAATGTTTGAGGTGGTTGTATGTTCTTAGCTCTGAAGCTTTTGAGGAAGAGGAATAAATTATGAATACATTCATATGCACAACATAATCATTTCCAAATAAGTCAAAGTAAAGGTTAATTTGATTTTGAACATCTTTAGCAAACTAACAATTGGTGTAAAACAAGTCATTTTACTTCCACAGTTAAGTTCTTAAAATGAGCAAAAAAGTTTTTATATTATCCATAAGAACCATTTTAAATATAAAATAAACTTATTTATAGGGGGGCTGTATATGATCTAACCAAGCAATCTTTCCTTGAAATTTTCCTGTTGTAGTTTAAAAATGGGAAGTTTGTGTCTTCTTACAGGTGTGAGAAAATAAAGAGAGAACTTTATTCTCAGAGAGTGTTTCCCTTAGTAGAGTGTTACATCTATAGAAGTTGCCAAATTTCCTAAAAGAATAAAGGCACACCCTGGAGAAAAATAGTTGCTATATTTTCCATGTTAAAAAAAACCACAACTTCATAGACTTAATTCTAGATCAAAAAAGAAAAATCAAATGAGCCCCAAGCCCCCATTTACCTGGGGTAGCATGGGTCTGTAGGGACATAGCACTTACCCAAGGTCACACAGTTGATCAGCGAAACCCCAGGGCCCCTGGCTGCTAATGCAAATACTCCCAGGGAAAAAATTAATGTGTTCTCCTTTAAAGTGACTATGAGAATGAGAAGGGCTGTTTTGTTCTGTCCTCCCTCCCCCTCCCAGTGTTGTCCTTGTTTTATTTTGCTATGGACATGTGAACTGTCAGATTTAGGAGTTTCCATGAGTGGCTGATCCTTATGGAATTTAAAGATATTGTAAGGAAATCTCGATAATGTCATGTTCTAGCTGACACAAAGATTCAGACATGACCCGAAAAAAGACACGTTTTTGTCGTGAAACACCTGTCCTTCGAGGCTGATTATGTCTCCTTCTGAGGACCTGGATTTTAAGAGACTGCCTGCAGCAGACACTGGGTCTGTAGCTCTGGGTATGGGCAGGGGGAACCTGCCCAGCAATGGAAACCTGAATCATAACAGCATGATTCCCTTCTATTTTTTTCTCCTTTCCAATTTTAAAAAGGTTTTCTCTGTAACTACACAACTGTTTAATAAAATAACCTGATAAATATGCACTTAATATAATATTCATTAAATAAAATTAATCAATTATCTTGCTTATAAGTAATTACTATAGTTACATATTTGCAACTGCATATTAAGTGGCAGATAAGTATCATTTGAATGAGGAAAATTAACAAACTCATAAATTTATTACAAGTGACAATAAAAGCCAACTGTTTCACTAAAAGGCTGCTATTAGTGTCTGAAAATGTGTTTGAACCTTACTACAATAATTGAATCACCTCTGGTTAAGCCATGAGTATTTAAGAAAGAATCAGATTTTTCTAGTTGAAATAAACAGATGACAACTTCATGAATTACTAACAAGTCACAATTCTGGTGATAGCCAATCAGCTATGGTGTTAAGTAACTGTCACCATCACGGATGGTGACTAATTCTAACAAGTATTTCTGGAAAACCTACTAAATTCCAGGTTCCTGACTTCATGGAGCTTATATTTTGCTGGAGGACAGAGAAAATGAACAACAACAACAACAAAAAATCCTATTGGGGAGTTCCATGAAGGGGAGGGAATATAACATTACTATTCTAGAAAATTTCCTTTTGAATTATTTGATAGAGCTTTCAAATAATCCATGATAATTTCATCTTAAATTTATTTCCTTGTATGATTTTGTCCAGTGCAAATTGAGGTCAACAGGCTACAAACCTGTGGTCCTGTGAAGCAACATAGTTTATCAGTCTTGGGAGCCAGATAGACTCGGGTGTGAATTCTAGCTCTTCCACCAGTTACTGAATAAGCATGCATCCATCACCTGGCCCTGCAATCTTCAGTTTCTCCATATGTAAAATAAAGATGGTGACAGTATCTCACAGGATTGCATGTAATTGAATAAATGCCTTATTATGCCACTGCCTATACTTAATATATTTCTAATCATAATGTCCATGACACTTTTATCATTATTATATTCTACTAGAATTAACCAACAAAGAGAAGTCCCCTAAAGCTGTTAGTCATAAAAGATTTTTTAATTTGAATCAATTAGGATTATCATACCAAAGGCATGTACTTGGAACTATGTATATTATGAAAACCTACATCACAAACTGACCTGAAAGTAGAAAAGGTGAGAATTAATTCATCTGTGTATAGGTGCTTGCTTTAGTAACAGACTTTACTGAGACTGGAAAATTTCTTCTGAGTTGTCTACCTTCTGAATTGCCACCAGATTAAAGATTTACTTTAAAAATTCAATAGCATTTGGCAAATCCCTCAACCACAAGATCCTTGGTGAAAAATCAGCAACCTAAGGGCATTCCTGTTATGGCCAAAGAATTTGCTGGAGAAAGATCATGAGGTAATTCTTGGGGTCTACCAATGACCTCTGTAGTCAGCCATCTTAATGAAAGACACTACGGTTTCTGGATATGTGCTGTGCGACTCTGAATTATGATGAGCTGAACCACTATTTATCTCACATGATTATAGACATGCCAAAAAGACTCTTGTGTCCCCAAATGTCCTCTTTACAAACTGGCTGGAGTCTCAACCACTATAATCACACTGTGAATATAGAGACAATAAAACTGAACTTTAAAAGTATTTGTTAATTTGAATGTTTAATAAAATTTAAATTAGTGATATTAGTAAAATATATTACTTCAAATGAATGTGTTTTAAACAAACATTGTTTAAAATAAATATCCCCAGGATTGAGAAGGCCCAACTGAGAAAACTCAAGAGTAAAACAAGTACATAAAATCTACGACAAGTACAAAGGAAAGAAAGTGCTTCCTAAAGCAATAGTTTAGACTTCTATCATCACTGTTACCAAAAATTAAAATGTACAGGATTGTGATAGAAAGAAGAATGTTCTAACAGGAAAGATTAGGATATGGAACTTTACCAGACTGTTCATTTTTTGATACAATTAGAGATAAAAACATAAAGGACCCAGCGTTTCTAAACACATACCTAGCAAAGAAAAGAGAGGTTCACTGATGTGGAAACATTGCACAAGCAAATAAAAGATAACGTTGAAAGAAGCAAAGTAATATTCTTTTTCTCTCTAAATTATAAATTAAAATGGCTGTTCAAACAAAACTAGATCAAGTATCATTGTATTAAGGTTGTACTTCCTATTTTTAAGCTTATTAATAATAATATCTTTATCTAGATTTAGAATAGAAGATGGTGCTAATATAATTAATCTGTAGAAATTATAAGATTTTTATAAACAATGTTTACATTTCAAGATTCTATAACATTCTAAAGTTCATTTTTTCTCTTTCTTTTAAGTGGAAGATGGCATTGTGTAGTTCTTTTGGAACAAAGAAGATGATGTTGTTATATAATGTTAGAATATAAAAGATCAAATTGCTGAAGGCTGCCCTGCTATGTATAGTATATAATTCTCTCTTTTTCATCTCTTTCATAACAATTTTCAAATACAAATTTAATTGATTCAATGCGTTTGGGTCTTTTAGAACACCTTCTGCATGGATGGAATTATACTAAGTTACAATAAAGAAATTTATAAAAATCAAATGTTAACACATAATAACAATGTCCAGCATACAATAAAAAAATTACCAGATATGTAAAGGGGTGGAAAAAATGTGGCTTAAAGAGAAAAAAATGAGTCAAAGGAAACAAATAGTCCAGATAATGGAATTAACAGTAAAGGAATTTAAAATAGCTATTATAGACATATTGAGGACTTAAAGGAAAACATGGACATAATCCATACATAGATGGGGAATTTCAGCAGAGAAATGGAAACTTTTTTAGAAAGGGAATTTAACAAAAATCCTAAAACTAAAAGCATAATGTAGGAAGTAAAATATTCATTTAGATAACTTTTTTAAACATGCTTTTAGCCGGGCGTGGTGGCGCACGCTTGTAATCCCAGTACTTTGGGAGGCGGAAACCAGAGGATCCGGGTTCGCGGCCAGCCTCAGCGCGCACACGCACGCGATCTTTCTCTCTCTCCTCTCTCTCTCTCTCTCTCTCTCTCTCTCTACCTAGTGAGGCCTTCAGCAGCTTTGTGAGACCCGGTTTCAAAATAAAGCATAAAAAATATAGGGCCGGGGTGTAGCGCGGAGGTAGAACGCCCCTGGGTTCAATCCCCGGTACCACAAAAAAAAAAATGCTTTTATTGGTGCATTGTAGTCTCACATCACAATGAATATCAATTTGATATTAACATACATGCACACAGCTCTTAGTGTCCCCCACTGCCTCCCCCCCATATGGAGTACCGAGAATGACGTTGGTATATTCTCATATGTGCACATTGTTTATGATAGTAATTCCGTTGATTCACTTCTTTCTTGCCCTTCCCCTTCCCTTATACCATTTCTCTTGCTCCACTGAGGGTTCTCCACTATTGTGCGGAGTCCCTTTTATGTCTCCACTACTCCCTAGGTTGTGCATATTAAAGAAAACACATGACCCTTCTTTTTTTGTGATTGGCTAATCCCACTAAACATAATGTTCTCCAGGTCCTTCCATTTTCTTGTAAATGATGTTATTTTGTTCTTTTTTATTGCTGAGTAGAATTCCATTGTGTGTATTTCCCATAATTTTGTAATCCATTCATCTGTTGACGGACACCTAGGTTGGTTCCATACTTTGGCCACTGTTAATTGTGCTGCTATGAACATGGGTATGTATATATTACTGTAGTTTTCTAGTTTCAATCCCTTTGGTATGATACCCAGTAGTGGTATAGCCAGATCATATGGTGGAAACCACAGCTTGCAGCATACTGACCCAATTGGGTCTACAAGGACCATCAAGAGGTCTTATACACAGAAAGGAAGATGATGCGGAGGCAACAGAAACACAAAATTGAAAACACCGAAAATACAAGAATGAAGAACAGTGAGGAAACAAGAAACACAATGCATCAATAAGTGAGATTATTGATACTGACCTGCAGGAAATGCAATACGGAGAATTCTGAATTTTGATCTTCAGAATGATGGAAGGCCTCAAAAGAAAGCATAGAGGAGATGAAGGAGGAAATTGGGGCTCTAAGAAAGAATCAGAAAGAAACTCAGAAAGGAATGAAGGAGTCAATAAATGAATTAAGGACTGCAATAGAAACCAACTCGAGCAGGCTCAACCACATGGAAAACATGGTATTACTCCTGGAAGACAGTTCATTGGAAACTGAAAATACAGTCAATGATATACAGAAGATATTACAACACACCCTGACCATCCAAGAAATACAGGACAATACAAGAAGTCCTAATCTAAGGATAAAAGGCATTGAAGAAGGTTTAGAACACAGACCATGGGTATCAGAAACCTCTTCAAAGAAATAATTTCAGAGAATTTTCCAAGCATAGAAAAAGATTTGGACATTCACATACAGGAGACATATAGAACACCATTAAGACAGGACCAAAGAAGGACCTCCCCATGCCATGTAATAATTAAAATGACTAACATAGAGGCCAAAGAACGAATCTTTAAAGCAGCAAAAACAAAAGACTGGGTGACATACAGGGGCAAAACAATAAATATCACCCCAGACTTCTCAACCCAAGTCAGGAATGCCAGGAGGGATTGATATGAAGTACTCTGGACCCTGGAAGAAAACAACTTCCAACCAAGACTGATATATCCAGCAAAGCTATCATTTAAAATTGATGGAGAAATAAAAATGTTCCATGATAAGCAAATACTTAAGAATTCATGAGGACTAAGCCAACACTAGAGAAAATCCTAAAAGAAATAAATCACAAAGAAGGAAAAACAAGCAATTTTCAGAACTACAGAAGAGATGAACTCCACCAGGTAGGCAACTAAACAAGGAGATTTGTCACTACAGCAAACAGAAAATGGAACTCAAAATGATAGGAAACAAAACTCATATCTCAATAATAACATTGAATGTCAAAGGACTCAACTCCCCAATTAAAAGGCATAGACTGGCAATGTGGATTAAAAAGCATAACCCAACTATATGCTGTCTACAAGAAACTCACCTTCTAGACAAAGATACTCATACGCTAAAGGTGAAAGGATGCAAAAAGATATACCATGCAAATGGAGATCGAAAAGCAAGCAGGGGTAGCAATGCTCATATCTGACAAAACAGACTTTAAGCTAAAACACATCAGAAGAGACAAAGTGGGTCACTTCTTACTAATAAAAGGAACAATCCAACAAGAAGATATAATGATAGTAAACATGTATGCCCCAAATGTGGGCGCACCCATATTCATAAAACAAAGTCTTCGGGACATCAGGTCCCAAATATACCCAAAAACAATAATATTGGGAGACTTCAACACACCACTCATGCCACTAGATCGATCCTCTGGACAAAGATGAATAAAGATTCTTCAGACCTAAAGGAAACTATAGACTGAATGGATCTAATAGACACATTCAGATTATTTCAACCAGCAACACCTGAGTATATATTTTTCTCAGCTGCCCATGGAATATTCTCCAAAATAGACCACATCCTGGGTCACAAAGCAAGCACCAACAAATTCAAAAGATGTGATATAGCCGGACGTGGTGGCACACACTTGTAATCCCAGTACTTTGGGAGGCGGACACCGGAGGATCCGGGTTCGCAGCCAGCCTCAGCTCGCTCGCTCGCTCGCTCTCTCTCTCTCTCTCTACCTAGTGAGGCCCTCTGCAACTTCGTGAGACCCAGTTTCAAAATAAAGTATAAAAAAATAGGGCCAGAAGTGTAGCGCGGAGATAGAACACCCCTGGGTTCAATCCCCGGTACCACACACACAAAAAAAAGATGTGATATAATTCCCTGCATCTTCACAGATCACAATGAAATGAAACTGGAAATTAACAACAGGAAGACCAAAAGTAATCACATAAGTACATGGAGACTGAACGATACACTTCTGAACGAGGACTGGATCAGAAAAGAAATAAGGGGAGAAATAAAAAAAAATTCCTGGAATTAAATGAAAATAGAGACACGACATACCAAAATCTATGGGACTCTTTGAAGGCGGTGTTAAGAGGAAAATTTATAGCACTGAGTGCCCATATAAGAAAAGCAGAAAGCCTCCAAATAAACAACCTAATGACACACCTAAAGGTTCTTAAAAAAACAGGAATAGTTGAAGCCCAAAGCCAGTAGAAGGCAGGAGATAACTAAAATCAGAGCAGAAATTAATGAAATAGGGAATAGAAAAAAAATTGGATAATTTTAATGGCAGAGTAAAGACTATAGAAGCAAAGAGTTAATGAACTTGTAGATTGGAAACAAACAACAAAAAAAGCCACAATGATAGTAATAAGCAGTCTATCATAGATGTCATTTAAGTTACAGAAGGAAATGTAAAAAGAACAGAGTAGGTAAAATTCTAAAGAAATACTTGTTTAAAATTTTCCAAATATAGTCAGAATATGCAAGAATCTCAGCAAACTCTAAGCAGAATAAATACAAAATAAAATTCCAAGAATATCCTTATCACACTGTGTAGCATACTGAAAATTGAATCTTTAAAGCAGTAGAAAAAAACCACTCAGGGTATACCAGGGAACAAAGATAGAAATGTTGGCCAACATTTCATCAGAAGCATTAAAGATCAGAAGAAAATGGAACTATATCTTTAAAGTGCTGAAAGAAAAATTAAGCTGTCAACTCAAAATTCTATATATCCAGTAAGATTATCCTTCAAAAGTGAAGGTAAAATAAAATACTTTGAACCAAAGCTGGAATAAGCTCTTGTTCCAGACCTGCAATGCAAAACAAAACAATCAAAAGTTCTAGGATTACAGGCATGCACCACCACACCCTATGATTTAAATTTAATGATTATGTATGTCGCCATGTCTTTAACATCTGTCTTCCTCCTTAGATGGTTAAGTTCCAAGAGAGCAAAGATAGTAACTGCCTGTCCAGCTCATGGCCTTATCAACAGCAAAGTACCTGATGTGCAGGAGGCCACTGAGAAACATTGGTTGAATGAATCTCAGCACTGAGAGCTGGATGGCACCTTAGATAGTATCTAGATACTGCAAATGCATCTTTGTGAATATACAAAGAGGCACCAGCAGCGCATCCTCACACACATAAATGGTACAGCTGGGATTGGAAATACTACAACCAAAATTTTCAGACGTCCAGACCAAAGCCGGCTCTGTTGGATCAAGCTGAGTTTCCACCCACTGCCCTTTCTTCCACTTGTATCAAGTGAGCAGTCAGGGTCATGAGCACGACATGTGAACACAAAATAACTGATTAACACGAAGCCTGAAGTCATGGCATCTGCCTTATTCCAAGTTATAATGCCTGTTCCAATGAACAAAACCGACAGCATGTGTTTACTTACATAAGGTGTGTACGTGTGTAGGGGTGTGTGTGTGTGGGGGTGTGTGTGTGTGTGTGTGTTAACAAAGTGACTCTGATTTTAAAATGTTCACACTTAAAGATCCCTTGGAAAGTATCTACACATCAGACTTACGAATAAATGACATGGGGCAAGTCCTAACTAAGAAAGACCTAATGTAAAAACTCAAAATGCTGAAGACTCACTGTGACCCCCTGCCAACCTGATAAAAAGAAAAAAAATACAATAGGCATATTCTCATCTGTTAGATCGGGGGGGATGGACTTATTTTAATACAGAGTGTGATATCATTTATTTCTCCTTTAAGTGTGATCTCTATCTTTCTTGTTTCCTGCACAAAAGCCAATTAGCTACGTCTAGGGAAAGGACCATTTCTATTCTGGGTCTAGGTCTTCCTTGCTTCCTCCTCTTCCCACAGCTTAGAGCTCAACACCTTGCTCAGTCAGTATGAAGAGGAATGAATGCAGGCTTGAGGGGCACACAGGAAAACCCCTAGAGGGTGGTCATTTCCTCCACTCAGGAAGTACTTCTGTGAAACCCTTCCTTCACTCTTGTTTATGATGCACAGTTTTTCCCCAAGGGCAAGAGCCTCACTTTGCTGCAGGGAAAGGCTGTCCTGTCAGAGTGAGCGATGATTCTGCTCTGCTGTACACTGCTCCAGGGTCCTTTCTAATCCTTCCCTCCAAGGCATCCTTTTCCAGTGGAAAAGTGAATGCTGAGCTGCTAAGCTGCCCCATCTCTCTTCTCCTGGGTCTCCTTCACCCAGAGTTCCCAGGGCAACAGGTAGTGGGAGCAGGTGGGGGAAGCTTCTCCGGAGCTGAGCTGGAAGACTCCCATCCAGGCCACGCAACCCTTCCACCCAAACCCCTGGCCCCACTGTGTTTGCAAGACAGGCAGAGAACCAGGAGGGCACGGCAGGACACTGCATTGTGTCCACCCCAGTTCTTTGCCACTCTCATGCTTGTATCCCTCGGAATGTCACCAGGCTGGTTTTTTTTTTTCCTATTACTTACAAAACAACAAAGAAAAATTATTATAGAAAACTTTGCAATGGAAAGGCTTCTGCAGGATACACAATTCAAAAACCACACTTTTCCCCTCTGTGTACCAGCTCTGTGCAATTGGCACTTATTTGAGACAGCTTTCAAAGAAAATATGTTTGTGGTTCAAAGATAAGCGTGTTTTAGTAAACTGTCAAAAGGACTTTTTTTTCTTCTCCCTCACTGCCAGCAGAAAAACTCAAAAATTAAAAGAGGAGAAAGACATTCTTTCTGAGCTTACTAGATGTATGAGTCTTGTTTTCTGGGAATTTATCAATAGATAGGGTATTCAAGGTTAGGGCCTCCACTCCTCTTCTCCTAAACTAGGTTTTGTCATCAAACTAATGAAGGTGAAATGCTGGGCCCTCTACCCGGTGCCATGAAAGGGCCTGGTGGACTAGCAGAAGCCTGCTCTAGAGTACGGAGTACCGGGCCTCTTCCACGTGGCAGTGATTCAGCATATCAGTGGCAAAGATGGCGCTGGCAGACCCCTCGGAGGGAGGTCCCGCAGATAGCCCCACTTAGCCTCAGGAGGGCTATGATAGGCAGTTACCTCCTTCCGTGCTCACAGACGACAGGTGCCTCTACCTATGATAGGTTACAGGGGGGCGTGGTGACCCGACCCGTCGCGTGCCATTGGGTCACACCCTACTGCTTGCGAGTTTCCTGTATTGCCTCTACTATAAAAGAGGGATTTGGCTTTCTAATAAACGAGATCGTGCCAGACATATCTCCCGGTCCGAGCTGTGGTTCGTTTGGGCCGTCGGCGTCTGTTCTCCCGTCAGCATCCGTACCTCTCCCGGGCTGGCCCCGAGAGTGAAACACTATAATAATAATGTAATAATTAAGATACAGGTTGTTTTAAAACAATTATTTATGTATGTATTTTGGTACCAGGGATTGAACCAGGGGCATTCTACCTCCAAGCTACACCCCCAGTCCTTTTTTATTTTTTATTTTGAAACAGGGCTTCACTAAGTTGTTAAGGGTCTTGATAAATTGCTGAGGCTGGCCTCAAATTCCAAGTACTGGGATTACAGGCATGTGTCACCACACTCAGCTTGTTATTTTTTTTAAATTCCGTTTTCATCAAAATTATCAATCTTTTAATAAAAGCCCATGTTAATTCACAGCATAAAATTTGAAAAGGGGGGCTGGGGATAGCTCAGTGGTAAAGCTCCTGTCTACTCTACAAGAGGTCTTGGGTTCCATCCCCATCACTGCAAATAATAATAATAATAATTAATAATAATAAATTTAAAAGGGGGAGATGCCATTTTTTATATATTCATTTACTGGTGCATTATAATTATACATTTGATAAGTGTCAGGGTAGCAGAATCATACATGCACACATTGCTCATTTAGCCCTCCCTCAAATCCCACTCTATTCCCTCCCCCTTCTCTCCCTTCCGTGCTATTCATAGTGATTGAGTCTTATAAGTTTGTATATATACATCATGTGATTTAATGTGTTTCCCTCCACCCCCTTCCCAACTCCCAATTTAAAAGGGGAAGATGCCATTTTAATAAGGTCTCTTAATATCAGTCATGACTAAAAATTGCCCTAATGGAGACATCGGGGAATAAAAACTAAACCAAGAGAAAGGCAATTCTGAACCCATAAGTCACCATAAATGGGGACAAGCCAAAGGCCTGAAATGAAGCCAGTGTTCACAAGAAGGTTATACAGCTCATGAAGAACAGGCAAAGGTGGTTTCTATGGAGGACTCTACATTTTGGTTTGTCCACACACGCTACCCATTAAAGACTTTATTTTGCCTGTTGTCCCAACATAGTTTTTGTTAAAAACAAATAGTCTAATGCCATATTCAACGGCCTTACAGAGGGGATGCAGATGCCAAGGACATGAGACTATGGATAAAAAGTTAAACATCTGGAGAGACTGTGAGAAGAAGTTAAATAGAAAACAAAACCCTGACAATAAATAAGTCATAACTTCTGGGGGGGTGACTTTTGATGATTCTACCAATAAAAAAACAATTTTGTGTGTGTGTGTGTGTGTGTGTGTGTGTGTGTGTGTGTGTGTGTGTGGTACTGGGGATGGAACACAGGTATATTCTACCTCTGAGCTACACCCCCAGCCCTATATATTCTTTTATTTTGAAACAGGGTCTCATTAAGTTGTGGAGGCTGGCTGGGAACCTGTGATCCTCCTGTCTTGGCCTCCCAAGTACTGAGATTAAAAGCATGTGCCACTACGCCTGGCTACCAATTCATTTTTAAAGCACATGAATGTTGGAATGATGTGATGACTCTGATCTAAAGTGAGAGAAAGGGGAGATACATCATCTCTTTTCTGTTTGGGGAACAAGGAAGCTAAAACCTATGAAATTTGAAGCTCCACAATTTAAGAAATTTCACAAAAACACTTCTTTTTTCCTATAGGAAAACACACTTCCCGCTCCTTCTGGGCTAACAGTGTATGGTCCTCTTCAGCATTATTTCACCATGAGCAGACAGTACTGAATTTTTTTTTATAAAAACAATCCTCTGGCAGGGGTTGCTGAGAGGTCAACAGAGCCCAGATTAACAATTGATCAGCTCTAATGGACCATCACAGCAATAAACTCAGAGCCAGTGCACAAGCCGGCTACCTCAATAATAGCAACGGGCCTCACATCCACACTGTTAACAGACTTGCACTTAATAGCCTCGGAGCTTCAGCAGCTTCGGAGTCTCCAGGTAAGCAGGGATGTATTCTTCCATGCACAACCATTTCATCAAAGGTCTCTCTTTACAGGTTTCCACCAAAGTGCACAGAGTATATTCTGACCCCCAAGATGTCTCTGAGGTCTAAGGTCCAGAGAGTGAACGACACTCTACAATGACAGATTATTCCAACATCTACTCTTGTGTTCCGATTACAGTGGTATCCTCTGAGATTCTGCTGTTCACATACAGAATGGATAATTGAGGGGGACATACCAGACAACTCTCTCTTGTTCATAAGAGAACAAAAACTGAGACTCATTTGCTGTGTCTATTTTTCTTTTCTTTTTTAAGGAGAGTTCCCAATGCTGCATTTGTGTTTACAGTATCACATTTGACAGGGGGAACCAGTCATGTGACACCATAATTTTATTGTAAAGCTTCAATAATAAGAAACCAGAACACTCTTGGAACAATAATAGCTTCAGATGGATAAAAAAGCATACCAGTACATTAGTTGAACTAAACCCCTAGACATTATTCCTCTACTAAAGGACAAATGATCCCCTGAAGTCAATCATACCATCCCCTCCCATGCCCCAGCCCACCTATTCTTAGTAGAAAACTAATCTCAGAGTGAAACTGACTATAAATGCCAGAGCCATCAATACCAAATTTTCCAAAACAGTCCTGACTTCCACCAATATTTTTCACTCCTGATAATTCATTCTTTCCTGTTGGACCCATGAATCTTAACATTTAGTCCAAATAAAAACAAGAATAAGGATGGTCTCTAATATAATCATGGTAACAGAGGTCAACATCAGCCAATCCAACATTAATACAAGGTTATTACGTATGCACAGCCCATATTCAAATCTGTCTTTTCGGTTCTGGTTCCAATTCAGGATCATATGCTGCATTTAGTTGGCATGTGTTCTCAATCTCTTAATTTGGAACAAGTCCTCAGTCACATGTCTTTGTCTTTCTTGACCTTGACATTATTTAAGAAGAGCATCCAGCAAGTTACTCTGTAGACCATTCCTCCATCTATAGTTATCCAATGCTTTATCATGATGAGATTCAGACTACACATTTGGGCAAAAATTCCATATCAGTGACATTGCATTCTTCCAGATCATCACATCTGGAGACACTCAGAATCACTTCAACGCTGCTATGGTTGGCTCTGGAGTGTCCCCCAAGGGCTCATGTGTTGAAGGCTTGGTTCCCAGTGCAACAGTGTTCAGAGGCAGGGCTTTCGGGAAGTGATTGGGTCCTGAGGATTGTAACCTCATCAGTGAATTAATCCATGGATGGGTTCAGAGCTGAATGGACTGTTGGGAGGTGGTGGAAACTGAGGGAGGTGGGACCTAGTTGAAGAAAGTGGGTCCTAGGGTGTGTGCCGCTGGGGACTGCATCTTGTCCCTAGCTCCTTCCTTTCTCTCCCTCTCTGCTTCCTGGCTGCCATGAGCAGAGCAAATGCTCACTACCATGTTCTGTCTTACCCTAATCACATAGTGATGGGGCCAAGTCACCAAGAACTCAACCTTTGAAACTGTGGGCCAAAATAAATCTTTCCTTCTCTAAGTTGACTTTCTCAGGCATTTTGCCACAAGCAAGAAAAGCCGACTAATGGTCTCATTACTAGTAACACTGATTACCTGTTTGAGGTGGTATCTGCAAGGTTTCTCCACTTTAAAGTTGCTATTTTTCCCTTTGTAATTAATAAGTAACGTGTGGGCAGCTACTTTGAGGCTACAAATGTCCTGTTCATCATCAAACTCTTGACTGACAGCTTTAGCATCCACTGAAGATTCTTGCCTGAAGCAATTATTACTTCAATTGTCCAATTATTACTTCAATTATCCAACTCCATCATTTCTTCTATATGTTGACTTTCTATGTAAGAATGTCCCCATCACTTTTATTTATGTATTTATCTGTTTATCCATTTATTTATCCATTTATTATCAGAGTGTACTCTTGGATTCTTATTTTATTCATTGCTATACTCTGGTTTAAGTTTATCTAAGTTTCTGTCACTTACAACTAAGATATTGTAAAACAGACTCCCAAGGCATATTAGTCAGCTTTCAGTCACTGGGACAATATACCTAAGAAGCATAACTCAAGAGAAGGAAACATTTATTTTGGCTCATGGTCTCAAGGGTTTCAGTCCATGATCAGCAGGTTCCATTGCTTTTGGGCCTATGGTGAGACAGAAACATGATGGAAGGATGTAATTGAGGAAGCTGGCAACCAGAAAGAATATTGAGAGAGAGCAAGAAAGTGAGAGCGAGAGAGCAAGAGAGAGAGCAAGCGAGCAAAGTACCAGGGACAAGATATACCCTTCCAGGGCACACCTCCAGTGACCTACTTCCTCCAAGGTGGTCCACCTCCTGAAGCTTCCACTACCTCCCAATAGTTCATTCAATTATGAACCTATCAATGGATCAATTCACTAATGAGGTCAATGCCTTCATGATCCAATCACTTAATGATGCAATCACTGCATTTAAGGACCGAGTCTTCAACACATGAGATTTTGGGGGAGATTCCAGATCCAAACCTCAACACAGACAAAGTGGAAGAGTTTTCCCTGGCAATGGACTCAAGAAATCCTTACCAAGCATTATTTCATTCACCTATTCCATTCCATTCCATTCCATTCCATTCCATTCCATTCCATTCCCAGCCTTTTACTATGTTTTCTATATATGTCAACATTAAATCCTTCTCAACAAAACACAGGTGTGCCATGGTCAGATATGAGACCTACTGCAAGAAATTTACTAAGTAGATGTTCAAATCCCAAGTGTGGGAATGATTTAACTTTGAAAATAAGGATGTTAACTTTTAACAACCAATGCCAGGTCAGACCCATTAGAACATGGCTTTCAGTCATTTGTATTTCAGAATGCAGCCAGGGAAGGGAGATTTGGATATATTCTGCTATTTTAGTAATTTATCATTGAGAGCTCTGGTAAATATTGTCAGTAGACTAACCTAATTCCCTACACATTGAAATCTGTTACATATATGAGTGTGTGGTATCACCCATTATTGGTGGAAAGTGGTTGAGGATTGCAATCCTGCTCTGACAAGAAAGAGGCATATGTATTTCAACTATGTACCACTGTCTCAAAAGGCTTTCTCTCCTAATCACTGAAATACATAAAGAAATGCAACTCAAACAATAATCAGGTACCTGTAAGTCTGCATCAAATTCATGTTTCAGGTGTGCCTCTTCTGCAGCCTCCACAAGACGCTGAAAAGAGAGAAGGAGACTCAAGATCAGAACTGTGGCCCAGACTCCATTTGTATGACATGAAAAGACTGGGTTTTCTCTATTGTCTAAAATAGACAGATTATCTCATGGTATATGCATTGAGATCTAGTGCCTTTGCTCCGACAAAACTGAAGATAATTCTGTCAGTAGCAAAATTTAGTTTCTGCTTTCATCATTCAAGTATAACTCCTCCAATAAATACTTATTGTTATTCATATCTATAAATGCACACACGTTCTGCACTCATTTTCATACTAATTCAAAGACACTGGCTCTTAAGCCCCAATACAGATCCAAAACCTACCTAGAACAGTACATTCCTTAAGTAGAGAAGGCCCTTAATCAAGATTTATTGAGTTGAACCAAGTCCAGCTCTAAGTGGACCAACGTTCTTTCCCAATGGTTTGGAAAAGAGCACTTATTTTAATTTCCTCAACCATTCTTTTGGCACCCGATTCCACCATATAGTTCTCAGGTGATGGTTATTTGCATTTTATGGTACATCAATGCCATTTTGAGAATCTGCATCCCAATAAAGCAATCACTAAAATTAAATCAATACTTAGGACCCACATGAACACAACTCTTATTGTTCTACTTAGCAACTGAATTTGACAGATTCATATTCTTAGGAAAACAATTTCATGACATGTCTTCATTTAAAGAAAATTCATCAACTATCAAAATCATTTTTACTTTCATTTGAATTTGCCAACAAAAAGACATTTCTCACCAGGCTATAGGATATTGCAGAAAACTTACTTAGTGAAATAGTATTTCATAGAAATTCCATGTAACTAAAAGCAAAACCTTCAGATCCAGTAGAAGTTCAGCCATTTCTATTTTTTCCATGTTTACTTTTGTAACCAATGTGGTCTTTAACTTGCTTTTTTTCTTGTCATAACACAGACCTGAGATTAATAGGCCATGTTTGAAAACTGGTGGTATTAACATTCATCTCTAAACAGTCATAAATCAACAGACAAGTGTCCCATGAATTACTGGTATGGATGTAATTTGGGGCAGCAATATAGTGCACCAAAGCCCTCTTTCATGGAAAGAGAGAGGCCAGTGAAGACAGTGCTGTCCACAAGACAGGAATCAGGAAAGGGTAGGAATCTTGTCTTCCACACTCCCTTCAGCAGGTCAAGTCAGGTAGGGTTCTCCTCTGATTTATCCAAGAACAGATCCCCACAGAATTTACCAGGGTCAGAGCCAGAAGACCTGGTCCTTATTCTGGCCCAGATGTTAACCCACTACAGTTGTGAGATCTTGGGAAAGCCCCGTCTCCTCTCTAGGTCTCAGTTTGCTCATCTTAAACACACAAATAGATGCCTGAAGAACAGTGGTTCTCAAAGTGTAGTCCTCTATGGCAGCACGGGTTTCACCTAGAAACTTGCTAGAAATGCAGACTCTCAGGCCCCTCCCAGTCCTACTAGATCACAAGCTCACTCTGGGGGTGGGCCCAGCAATCTGGTCTAACAAATCCTCCCTGTGGCCGGGCGTGGTGGCGCACGCTTGTAATCCCAGTACTTTGGGAGGCGGAGACCGGAGGATCCGGGTTGGTGGCCAGCCTCAGCTCTCGCTCTCTCTCTCTCCCTGTCTCTCTCTCTCTCTCTCTCTCTCTCTCTCTCTCTCTCTCTCTTCTCTCTCTCTCTCCTTATTGAGGCTCTCCGCAACTTCGTGAGACCCGGTTTCAAAATAAAGCATAAAAAATAGGGCCGGGGGTGTAGCGTGGAGGTAGAACGCCCCTGCGTTCAATCCCCGGTACCGCAAAAACAAAAAACAAAACAACAACAACAAAAAAACAAATCCTCCCTGTGGTTCTGATGTTGCTAAAGTTTGAGAACCACAGGCTTAAAATAGCACAGATCCCACACCCTTTCTCACTCCCAATGCCTTAGTGAGCCCCACCAGTCCCACAAGGTTTCTCAGTTCTCATTTATCTAAAAAAAAAAAAAAATGTGCACAGCTGGGCACAGTGGCACACATCCATAATCCTAGTGACTTGGGAGGCCAAGGCAGGAGGATCTCAAATTTGAAGTCAACCTCAGCAACTTAGCCATACCCTGTTTCAAAATAAAAAAATAAAAAGGGCTGGAGATGTATGTAGCTCAGAGGTAGAGAGCCTCTGGGTTCAATCCTCAGTACCAAACATACAAAAAAAAAATCTGTTATATATGCATTTCACTGTAAAACATCAAATTATTTATAGAAGAGAGACATAAGCTGGTGGGGGTGAGAAACAGAAAAAAAAAAAGAGAAATAAGGACAGAACCAGGCTTTTGCTGGGTCACAGTTGTCTTGGAATCATCCTAGTCAATGGAGCTTGTGAGCCTTCCTGAATCACAATCTTCAAATATGTCCACATGGATCCTGACAGATGAGGGACAGGCACTCATAGAAAAAATCTATGTTTTTGAAAGCTTATGCTCTTAAACTTTGTAATAGATTTAGAATTTCTATGATTATATTGTGAAATAGTTACATATTGAGCTTTATAGACTCTGTATAAATATTTTGCATGTCTGAACACTTACATTATCTAAACAAGTCATGCATTTTGAGCATCTATTTAAATACTTGTAGCCTGGTGTGGTAGCACACACTTGTAATGCCAGTACTTGGGAGGCTGAGACAGGAGAATCACAGGCCTGCGACCAGCCTCAGCTACTTAGTGAGGCCCTCTGCAACTTAGTGAGACCCTATTTCAAAATAAAGAATAAAAAATGGGCTGGGGATGTAGCTCAGAGGTAGAAAGTCCCTGGGTTCAGTCCCCAGGACTGCAAAAAACAAAAATAAATAAATAAATAAATAAATAAATAAATACTTGAAAAAAATTTTCAATGGTGTCTAAGCACTTTGAGAATCCAGAGGGGAGACAAAAGCATTGATTAAATGGCCAAGTGACCAAAAGATAAGAACAAAGTAGAACTTCACAATGACCGAGACAGATACTATTGAAAAAAGGAAAGAATTGGGAAGGGGGAAAAACTTTACCAAGATAGCAACATTGGCAAATTGAAATTATCATGAAAGGGTATACAGTGAATATTCTGTGTTTCTTTCTTCTTTTTGTGTGTGTGTGTGGTACAGAGGATTGAACCCAGAAGCATTTTACTTTTGAGCTATACCCCCAGCCCTTTTTATACTTTTTGTTTTGAAACAGGGTCTCACTAGGTTGCTGAGAATGTCGCTAAATTGCTGAGGCTGGCTGTAAACCTGCTATCCTCCTGCTAAGCCTCCCAAGTAATGGGATTACAGGTGTGTGGTACCACACACAGCTTCAAAATGTATTTCATATATAAGATTTCATGTACACATGTGGATGCATATTTACACTGTACAATCACTCATACTATATAACATATTTCTATCTAATATAACATGAAATGTATTTCAACCACAAACACTGCAACACAATAGTTAGGACATGGAAAGCAACACACAGGGAAACAATTCAGTAACTGTATTAACTGCTAATAGCAGTGCTACCTTCTCTCTGAGCAAAGAGAGGACAGGAGAATTGGATGCTGACCGCCAGGCTTTCTGTTCATTTTCAAGTTGGATCTGCTTCATGCCTTTGTAAAGCTTAATTTAGCTCACATACTTGTTGTTTGCAGGGAGATATTTTCCCCATCATTCTCACTCAAAAGCTTTAGGAAATATGATCCAAGAGAAGGTGGACAGCTGGCAGCTACATGTAATCATTGTCTCATGTGAAGCACATGAGTGCTTTAGAACAGGGCTCTCTCATGAAAGGACATTACCTTAGTGCAGCAAGCCACCAGGTTATCCCAACCTGCCTGTCAGGCCAATGGAAGAAAGACCTATATTTTCTGGGAGAACACAGGGGTAACCCTCGGAACACACTCTGCTATTATGCCCAGTGGTCACGTGGGCACATCCAGAACAATGTTCCTTGTAGGAGGAACAAAGGACAGTTGACTTTCCTTAAGAGAAATGTTATTTAAGAAGGAAACAGTGTTCCATTAACTTACCTAAAATAGAAGCATGGGGACAGAAGTTCCTATCATTAATAAAATAAAAATAAACTGATTCCTCATCTAACAAAGTCAAAACCTTCAGTTTCAAATTCTGACACTTGCCCGTAGAAAATAATAGCATATAACTTCTTTTTCTTGAGCAAATTTCCTTAAAACTGAAGTTAAATGAAGTATGTTTTAAAAAATAAGTTTGATTATCACTTGCAGGCAAGAAAAATCCATTAAATTTGCTAATATTTTAGTTATTGTGTAAGGAACCACCACGGAGTCTGGAGAAATCAGTTAATCTATTATATCTATTAGAAAGGCAGTATACTTTTAATAATAATAAGTTAATTTTCTCTTTTATGAATTCCCTTTTTGAATCTGTGGATGGGATTACAGAACTGTGAATGTGGTTTTTAATTAAAATTGAGCAGTGGAAGTAAAAATGACTTTGAAGACACCAGTCTGCAGACTGTGTTTGAGGTAAGGGAAAAAACAGTTTTGTTCATAGTTTTTCTCCTTCTTTAATGCTATAGCATTGCCTTACTGAATAAAAATAATAACAATGTACTAGAATATACATCCTGGCCTTCAAACAAAGCACCTACCAGCTAACAGGTTGTAATTCATGAGTGGAGGCACATTTCATTGACTTTTTGTATTTCTACGTCACTCTTCCCTTTTAGTGAAATAAATACAAACAAGAGCTATCTTTATAAATAAGCAATGCTAGATGCCACGGACCATGAATAGTATTCACGGTTATGGTGAAGAAGCTGCTGAGGGGACAGTGGGGAGACTAAAGCATTTAATTGAAAATAACATCTTATTTCTTGTGATGATGACCCCACGTATATCTGTACAACACTGCAGAATGCAGTCTCCTGTCTCTTCCCAAACACTTAAATCGAGTGTGGGGTTAAAGACATTGAAGAGGTCAAACTTTTCATCATGGTCCAGATAGGGAAAAAAAATCAGACACCAAATCAAAATAAAAACTGGATCAGAAGAAGAAAATGATTTTTTTGTTCTATTCATATTTTGTTGTTGTTGTTGTTGTTGTTCCTAGTCACTTTGACTTAACAAGGGGAAAAAAGAAAAAAAAAAGAAATGTGCAGAGAGATGTGGGAAAAGTAATGGAAAATGTGGTCATATACCCAAAGGAACATACCGCTTGATTCCTATTGAGTCCATCACAACAAACAAACTGGGTACAAACTTAAAAAATTCTTTAATAAAAATCCCTTAAGTGGTGAGAGGGACAATTATTCATTCCACCACAATGAACAAACTGGGTACAAATCAAAAAAATTCTTTAATAAAAATCCCTTAAATGGTGAGAGTGACAATTATGGGGGGAAAATCCTTAAAGCAAAACAATACTATAAAAACCATATGGAATAGCAAAGTAAAAAGTTATTTTTATTTCTCCTGTTAAATCTAAAAAGCTTTGGCTTGTAAAACCCGTTACAATAAAATGTTTAAGTTTAACAAAGATTTCAAAGTACTTAATAAGTTTGGTGATTTTCATTTGACATTTTGCAACAATGTATTTAATACTCAGACTAGGAATTTTATTAGCATTTTTCTGGAATGAAATAATTCTCTCTCAAATAAGGATTAAGTTCAACCAGGGAAACTCTAAAAAAGAAATCTAGCATCATTAACATAGATTTGGGCTGTACAGATGATTAAGTTGGAGCTAGTTAATGAATTGTCATAAGTACCAGAGCTAGCTGTTACATGACCCTTCCTTCATATCAAACCAGAACCAAATGTGTAGAAAACAACCAAAAGGTATAATTAAGGAGTAGTAGCAATTACTGCCACAACGGTACCAGGTGTGACATGGTTCATATTTTTCTTACCCTAGATTCAGTGGCTTTTGTTTTAAGGCCTAGTTTGATGGGGGAAAAAAAGAATTATACCTTTTGTCTATCAATTAAGAGTGTGTGCCCAGGACTAATGTTATCCAGAAGCACATTACACAGCAGGACTTGAACATGACATACTGAGAGTCCACAGACGTAAGGACAGAGGAGACCCAGGTCCTCTCCTGGGTCACTTATTTCAAATGCAATAGACCCCCAAAACAAAAGGAAATGTCTCTATCCTCAGTAAAGGCTGTTAACACATCAGGAGATGTATCCACAAGAATTAAAGTTAGAATATTATAGTGATACTCGAATACCCATGTTTATACAGCATAATTCACAAGAGCCAAATAATAGAACCAACCTCAGTGTCAGTTAACAGATAATGGATAAAGAGAATGTGGCATATACACACATAAAGGAATTTTACTCAGCCACAAAGAAGGACAAAATTATGTCATTTGCAGGAAAATGGCTGGAACTGGAGAACAACATAAGTGAGATCAGCCAGACTCAGAAGGTCAAGAGTTCCATGTTTCTCTCATATGTGAAAGCTAGAGAGAAAAAAAGAAAAGAAAAGGAACCTCACGAAAACAAAGAAACCAGTCGAGTAGAGGAAAGGGATGGGGGACAGAGGAGAGGAGGAAAAGGGAATGCACAGGGAAGGAAACAGACCAAACTATGCTATGTGCATACGTGAATGTATCAGTATGAATCTTACTATTGTGTATAATCATAATATACCAATAAAAATTTAAGATGTCTCCAGAACCCAAACAAAATGAGACTGATCTGTTCCGAGGACTAATTTCAAACCCTTCTATATTGTGTCAAGTGTCAGAATCCATTAGTTTAGGAACTATTACATTGAAGAAATAATGTAAGATATTTGAATTTGTCTTTTCTTTCTTGAAAAATTTTTATTGAAGTAATATAATCCATTGCACTATCAAATTTACATTTTTGACATCCTACTGATGTTGACATCCTTTCCCTTCTGTTCTTGGGGTACAGTTTTCCTCACTCTACAACAGTGTAGGCAAGCCTTTGCTCCTTTTATAGCCACAGTCATTAGAAGTTCATTTTCTCAAGTGTGGGGCTGGTACCACTAGCTACCCAGGAAACATCCCAAGGTGGTTTACAGAGGGGTAGGGGACACACACAAGGAACTCGCTATTTCATTATAAAGGGATAAGTGACAAAGGATGCTGCCAGGGGCTAAGGAAGCATCCAGAAGAAGGAAGCTTGGACACTGAAGGTGAGCTCTGAAGGAGAAGTGGAAGCGTCTAGGAGAAAGGTAGAGCTGAGAAGATGCTTCAGCCGGGGAATATTTTGCACTAAGTTTTGGAGGTAAGAAAATGTTCTGGCAACAGCAATTAGAGACATGTTCTGGAAACAGCTATCGCTCAGAGAGCTGCACAAAGCCACATCAATGGCTGGACAGCCATCAGGCCGTGAAGCAGCCCGAAAGGAAAGACCTGGAGAGATGGGCACAAGCAGACAAGGAGCAAGCCAAGGGAGTATCCCGCCTGCCCGAGATGCTGCGGCTGTAGTCGGAGTCATGTCTGCGAGCTTGATGACAGTCAGTAATCCTTATTGAATTATTAAATCCTAATTTTACTTTTCAATTCCGATAGAAGTGGCACATATAAATCACCAACTATCAAGATGATCGTTTCTTCAGAGCAAAACAACCTTTAAGGAGCCTTCATTATTTCTTTGTCCCTGTAAAAGAAATAAGCTTTGTTGCACACAAATGAACATTTTGTATAAAATGACCTTCTGCCTGAAAGCTGCAAAGATTGCTCCTGCTTTAAAAACAGCAAACATTTCAAAGTGGATTATAAAAGCTAATCTATAAGGCTTCCAGAGAAAGCAAGTAACAGAACAATAGAGCAAACACATCTCATGTCCACGCGGGCTTTCTTCCCTTCCTTCACTCCTCCCCTTTCCTGTCTCCTTCAGACTGTAGAAGGCTACGTGGGCCTTTTACAAGACAAAATAAGCCTGTGGTTTACATTAGGAGACACGATCACAATCAATAACAAATTATCTTTGTTTCCACAGGAGATACTTGTTATCAATTTGGGGATGATTAAATTAATACCTGTTATCAACGTGGATGGCCAACTTCCAAACTAAAGTTCATCTCGTCTACAATGAAGACTGTTATTTGCCAAAGTGTCACATTTGCAAAGCTGCTGAAGATGGAAAGGGCCAAACTTTGCCTTCTCAAAGGGCTGCCCCACAGCCAAGGCAGCTCAGGAGCAGGTCCGAAGAGAAGTTGGCCTGACATTTCAGCCCAAGCAATCTTCTCCAAACAATTCAGCATTTTAAAGAATGGCCTTCTGCTTATATAGGCACTTTGGGAATGTTTTAAGTTGATTATCAAAATCAAGTCTATTTAGCCACAAAACTTGAAAATCCCCTCTGGGGACCCTGCAGTGAATGGAACTGAGCTATTTTCTTTGTGGACAATGGAACTGCCTTTAACTTTCCAAAAGACAGTCCAAGATGAATAGGGATTATACTGCTACCTGACTTAAAGGGCAAACATTCGATTTCCACAACAAGAGGAACTCACCTGTCCCAGAGTGCTCAGTCAATGGTGGATAAAATTCTGTCCCAGCGCTTCCTTACAGCCTTTCCTGGGCTTACTCACAATGGCAGAGCACTGAAGATATTCCCCATCTAGAATGCCCCTGGGTTCAATCTGTAGTGTCTGCAGTCAGTCAGTCAGTCAGTCAGTCAGTCTCTCTCTCTCTCTCATATTCACCTACTAGCCAGGAGGGCACAACATCTGCCCCAGATAAGGTAAGTCACGGCCTAGGTAACAAAGCACTGGTATTGGAGAGAAGTCTGCCCTATCGTGCCTCCTTTTCCATCACTTCTGTTCAATTTAGTTTAGTGAGTATTTGTTAAGAACCTGTTAGGTCACCAGAACATCACCAGGAACTGAGTGGGATCCCAAGACACAGTTGACTTAATCTCTGACCTCAGAAGTTTCTGATACATTTTGTTAATCAGCCCCAGAATCCAAGGACAAGGGTTTCAATCCATGTCTTCCTACTTCAGCTGTTTGGTGCTGGGCAAATCCTCATTTCTTTGCATCTTGGCTTTCTTCTCTGATGAACTAAACACCATCTTCAGTCTGTACCTCAGCCTGAGAATTCGATGTGAGCAGACACACAGAACATCACCTGAAGGATTCTATCTCGAGCGAGCTATGCCTTTAACATAGACCAGACACACTTATATCTTTCCACAATGTCAGAATGGATTGCATAACAATAAGTTCATGAGTTATACCACTTTTATAGACTTTAATTCACCAAAACACGCATGGCTCACTTGGTGTCATGACTGAGGCCAGCACAGTTCTTTTATTCCATTCCAATCTTAATTACTAATATCTATAACAAATCATGCGTCACACTGGACACAATGATATGTAGATTATAGAGAGGTTAAGAAAGGGTTGAAACGTCATCAGGTTTTCAGAGGCCTGCCAAGAGGAAAGGCAGGGAGCAGACAGAAATGCAGGAGTCACTGCAGGTGGTCAGGTAAGATTACTGACCAGGCAAAGAACTCGTCTAGGGCATGCAGCTGTTGGGGCAAAGAACCTATTCTAGGCCGGGGTCCCCAGTTTCCAGGCAGGCAGTTTCAAAGTGGACCACACAAAGCAGGGAGATGGATCTAAGCTGAAGACCCGGAAACAAAGTTGGGAGTTCACAGCCTGTGGACCTGCGGCAGGGTTGCTGGATGGTCTGATGACAGGTTGGCGTGTGCCGCTGTACTGCCCTTAGGTGCCCCTCCTTGTGTGTGTTTTAGGTGAGGGATTACATCTGGTAAGGCTGATAAGCTCTTTGATGCACCCATGAATCCACACACTTCTTATTTAATTTGATAAGCTCCCAGGTGGTCATTATTTATTAGCAAAATTCATTTATCAGTTTGTGCCTTATGATTGTGCTGAGCAGCTGGGGGTCCTTTACTTGTGCAAGCAAGGTGTGGAGTCATTCTACCTTGGCATTTGTACTCAAAATGAAGTAGCAATAATAAATGCTGGCAAGGATGTGGGGAAACAGGAACTCTTATACACTGCTGATATGACTGCAAATTAGTACAACCACTATGGGGATCAGTACAGAGTTTCCTCAAAAGACAAAAAATGGTGCCACCAGATGACCCAGCTATACCACTCCTTAGTATCTTTCCAAAGGAATTAAAGTCCGAATGCTATAGTGATACATGCACACCCATGTTTATAGCAGTGCAATTCACAATAGCCAAATTATAGAACCAACTTAGGTACCATAAACAGAGGAATGGATAATGAAAATGTGGTATATACACACAATGGAATTTTACTCAGCTGTAAAGAACAAAATTATGTCATTTGCAGGAAAATGGATGGAACTAGAGAGTATGAGGCTAAGTGAGATCAACCAGTCTGAGAAAGTCAAGGGCTGTGTGTATTCTCACATGTGGAGCTAGAAAGAAAATAGGAAACAGAGAGACTTTAGATAACTGAGGAGAGATCCGTGGAATACTGGAAGACAGAGGGAGGGAGGAGTGGAGACAGAAAAGAAGAACTCATAAAGGAAACAGTACAAATAATACTATGTCCATATAGTGAGGTATCACAACCAATCTCATTAAACATATGGGGAGGGGTGGGTATCAGGGTGGGAACTGAAGGGAAACTCACCGAGTCATCACTACCAATCTCACTAATATATATGGGGAGGGGTGAGTAACAGGAAACCCACCAAGTCCTGTGTGCATGTGTGTTTATATCACTTTGAAACTCACTATGATGTATAATGACTATGCACCAAAAAAAGTATTAAAAATAAGAATTTTTTAAAATGCAAAAATTAGGTCAGAGTGTGAAAAAAATGAAGGAAAATAAGTAAATAAGAGAACAAAATAAAAGCAAAAACAAACCCCCCAAAAAATGGAGCCACTCATGGCAAACTGGTGCTTTACAATGTGGAACAACTCAAGGCTAGGCGCAGCCTGCAAACTATCATCCTACACACCATGCAGGAACCCAGAGCAGGGCACAGCCTGACCTCCACAGAGTCCACGTAAGATTGAGATGCTATTCAGATGGGGCAGGGGAAGAGACACGAGTTTCAAGCCTGAAACAGCTTGAATGAAACACAGAACCTTCCAGAGGGTGTGTCTTCCATGGCTGGCAGCTCCCTAGGTTCACAGTCAAGGGAAGGTTATAGGAAAGTTACTTCTGCTGCCAGGAAAGGGCTCCAAACCTCATGTTCTGAAACACAGGGCTGTGCAGCTGCTCCTTCAGGACTGCTTCTCTGAAGCCACTGCTCTCTTTTGCAGCTTCACTGGTAAAAATCTGTGCTCAGTGAGGTTGCAAATGGAATGAAGCAAAGGCCTTTATTGAGAGTTTTGATTAATGTCCTCAGAATGGCACAAACACAGAAGTTAAGCTGTTGGCCAAAGCAAGTGCCTTTGATGGATGGCACCTGGGAGACACCAGACAGGCCAGAGAGTGTGGCAGGCAGTTCCTAGGTCCTAGGCCCCAACCACGGCCAGGGAAGGGACAGTTCCTTTCTCCTTGAAAATGAAATAATGCAGAACAATATGCAAGTCCACTCGGACTTTACCTTCTCAAGATGAATGTTTATATGAATTGGATGCAATGAAAAAGCTGTTCCAGTTTTGTGTGTGTGTGTGTGTGTGTGTGTGTGTGCACGCACGTGTGCACACACGCATGTGCACGCATGTATATGTTGCTAGGGATTGAACCCAGGGATATTCTACCTCCAAGTCTCAAAGCTACACCCCCAGCCCTATTTATATTTTGTTTTGAAACAGGGTTTCACTAGGTTGCTGAAGGTCTCACTAAGTTGCTGAAGGTCTCACTAAGTTGCTGAAGCAGTCCTCAAACCTATGATCCTCCTGTTTCAGCCTCCCAAGTACTGAGATTACAGGCGTGCACCATCACACCTGGCTCCAATTCCCATTTTGTTCTCTCCTCCAACTCATCCATCCAAATGTTCACCAGGAAAACTTTGCTTTGGGAGAGAATATATGGTGTTGGTCCAGAAAGGAGGCTCTGGGGTCAGACCACCTGAATTTGAATCCTGGCTCCAGCAGCTTCATGATGGTATTCTGAGCCAAAGTTCTTGGAGCAGAGTAAATGCTCATTTATGTCAGCTGTCATGACTGCCACCACTGCTGATGACAATGATTAATTATGTGAGAAGAACTATGCTAGAGGCTCTGAAGACAATGGCAAGACAATTTGGTTGGGAGGAGAAGCAAATAGACACTGTGACATGACTATAACAGGAGGGACATACAAGGTGATGATAGCTGATGATTACTGAGCTTCACACTTCCTATTTTATGTGCCCAATTGCTGTGAGTGCTCTAGTCAGTGGATGCAGGTAATTCTTGTGGCCACTCCATAACTGAAAGTACTAATACCGTCCCAATTTTACACACAGGGAAACCAAGTGCAGACAGGTTAAAGTGCTGTGCAAACCCAAAGCAGGGGGGAGAGAGCTGGGCAGGGCACAGCACCTGGTGTGAGGATGCTTCATCTATGATGTGGCAGTGACTTAAAGGATGAGTGGAAGCCAGCCAGGGGCCCGAGGAAAGTGACAGGGAAGCAGCGGTGCAGGCTCCAAGGTAAGAGCCCGCCGAGTCTGCAGAGCTGCAGGAGAGGTTTGGAGGGGGCAGAAGATGGGGACAGGGACATGAAAGGCAGCCAGGTGGGGCTCAGGTGTGCTCAGGGATGAGCGAGGCTGAAGAGCACGCAGACTGTGCGCAACAGGGGGTCTCACTGGGCACCAGAGCAGTGTGATCAGACCTGCATTTTGGTTGATCTTGGAAATCAACCTGGTAACAGCGCTGGGGGTGAAAAACTAGAAGGGAAAAAAAGTGAAACAAAGAAACTGAAGTAGAGAGATCACTTGCTTTAGTGCTGCTTATCCACAAATAGCTCAGTCCATCAGCGATCATTCCCATGAGCTTATTCTAAGATACACCTCGTGTTTCATCACTTCTGTCTCAATCTCCCCTGCTCCACCCTAGTCAAAACCACAGCCCTCTCTCCCCCGACAACCCAGCCTCCTGACAGGTCTCCAGTTTCCACGCAGTCTATTCTCTGCATGGTTGCCAGAGGTTTTTAAGAATAATTCCAATGGCATTGTTCCTCTGAAGCCCTCTAACAGCCTCCCATTGAACATGACCATGACCATAAGACCCTTCATGATCTGGCCCAGCACCGTCAGCTGCTCATGCTCCCAGTACCTTTCTGGCTCCAGACAACCTCATGCTTGCCTCCATCATCCTTGTTGTGCATTCAGCTGAGGATGTTCTTATCCCAGATGTGCCTGTGTCTGCCTCCTCTTCCCCCATTAGCTGCAGCTCAAATGATTCCTCAAAAATACCATTGCCAGCCCACCCCTAACAAAACACTGACTTGCTCTGTGCTCTAAACAGCACTAAGCATAAAAGAAGTTGTTGGACAAACTATACGACATCTATCATCCACCCTTCCATATGCCAAGTACCATGTTAGTCTGAAATGTAAGGTTTATAAGACACAGCTCCTGCCCTCAAGGACATTATTGTCTAGGGAAAAAGAGACACATGGATAATCACAACTCAGTGTGATGAAGGCTTTGACAGGAGAAAGCAAGGGATGGGATGCTTTAGATGGCACTTGAGGGAGCCACTAGACCAGGTGGGAAGGTCCAAGGAGGCTTCTCATCTATGACACAAAAGCCTGGTCATTCATGTTGGAATTTGAAATATACGAGCTGTCCCAAAGGGATTCCAGGATGAAGTAACTACATGGGCAAACGCGCTAAAGCAGAAGAGGGCATGTCACATTCGGACAATTACAACTAGTTCAAGCTATGGGGGCAAGTGGAGGGAAGAGTTGCACGGAGGAGACAGGTCATGAGAAAGGAGGATGGAGAGTTGTAAGTAGCAAATATTATTAACTATGGAAGGCATCTAGATTTTTTTAAATGATCAAAAGTAACCCATGTCAATAAAAAGACTGAAGAGAAGTCATTTAAAAAGCTATTTAAGAATGAAAATCTATAGGACTTAGAGTCCAACAGGACATAGAAAACAGGAGGGTAGGTGGAGTAATGGTAACTAGCTTGGGCTCTTAACCACTACCAACTCTTGCCTCCAAGAAGGTATCTAGGAATGGTGGAAGGGGCAGAAGCTTAGAATGGACTTTTGAGGAGAGAAGGGCTAGCATATGTTGCAAAATCTTACAGTAAGACCAAGTTATACAAGGAAAGAAAGCATTTTAATGTAAAGATCATTAGATAATGGTGTGTGTTGGATAGTTTCTGCTGATCCTCAGCACTATTCAAAATGGCCTTCTATGGTAGGCTTGGAAGCCTGAAAACTATATTTTCTCATCTCCCTGGCCAGGAGGGCTTCAGGTTAGACTCCTGAGAGATGTGCAAGCTGAAAAGGGTTGGGTGGAATGTCCCCCAAAAGCTCATGTGTTAGAAGAACTGAGGGAGTGAAGACCAGGGAAACTGCTGAGTTCACAGACTCAGGGAGTGCTGGCATTATACAGAGCCACCATCAGTTGTCTGCAGCACACATAAGTAATCCTCAGGAGGACAAAAGGATGAATGACACTGGCAAAAAATACCTACCATCTGCAGATGCCCACATATTTCCTCGGTTTCAACCAGAGGATGTTAGCTTCTAAGTTGGATTTTTCTGTGCTATGACCAAAAACCTGACAAGTAAAACTTAAAGGAAGAAAGGTTTATTTGGCTCACAGTCTTAGAGGTTTAGTCCATAGCTGTCCAGTTTCAAGGCAGAAACTGCAGTGGCAAAGCATGAGGCGAAATGTTACTCAAATCATGGTGGTGGGAAGCGCATGTGCACGCACACACACACACAGAAGCGTATATGTCACTAAGGCCATGTCCCCAGTGGCCCATCTTATCCAGCCATGCCTGACTTCTGAAACCTCCTGCATTGAGGACCATGCCTCCAACTATTAAGGGAGCCAGTCTCACCTATACCTGCCTACTTGGAATACATAAAGGGTAATTTGTTTCTGATCAAACTTGACTGGGCCAGAGAATAACTGTCAGAACCATTTGAGAGAATAGGTAGAGGTAGAGGCCCAAATATAGAGAGCTGCTAAAGTGGGAGGGATAGAAGTTTGGGACAAGAACTCAAGACTCCCATATCAGAAGAGAAGGGAAGGGAAGGGTAGGGTAGGGTAGGGTAGGGTAGGGAAAGGCAGGGAAGGGCAGGGAAGGGCAGGGAAGGGAAGGGAAGGGAAGGGAAGGGAAAGGAAGGGAAGGAGGAAGAAAGGAGGGAGGAAGGGGAGAGAAAGGAAGAAGTAAAAAAGAAGTATGGAAAGAGGGGAAGGGAAGGAGAAACTGGGGCCCACAGGAGGAAGGGGATATAGGGTGAAGGAAGGTTTTAAAAAGAAAACATGCTCAAGGCTAGAAAGGTAGTAATAAGAACTGTCCTGGGAAGCTCCCTGAAAACCCAGCCCAGGAAAACTCCAGGGTCTTTTCCAGCAGTCAGGAAGCCAGTGGACCCATACTTCCAATTCATAGGACCTTAAACTTAGATTCCCACACTATCTCCTAGAAAGACTGCAGGTGTAGTCACTGAAATACAATGGCACTGGGGGCAGATGTTGTTTAGAGATGAATCCCTGTCTTGGACCTCACGGTCTGTAGTGCACAATAATTTCTTTTTTAAAAATTCTTTCTTACAAACAGTCCAATTTCACTGTATAGGCATTCTTTATTAAAAAGCACTAATTTGTTAAATAAAAGTATTTTAAATATATCACAGTTTTCAACTAAGCTTTATCAATTCTTCATCTCATAATATACCAGTAGCCTTGGAAAAAAAAAAACCCAAATGGCCTGGGTCACTCTTGATTTTTGAAGGGACCCTGGGTCATAGGACTAATATGCTTTTTACTCCTCTAAGGTAAAGCCAACCACAAGCACCTGCGCTTATTTCAAATAAAATCAAGAACAAATAGTGAAAAATAAGACTATTCTCATGACCTTGGTCCTCAAATATCTTACAGGAGTCCCTTGTTTCACAGGATCTTCAGAAATCTTTAGAAAAAGCAATCATCCCCCAAAGTAGAAGTGAAATCCCAAGGTGAAGACTGAACCTTGCCAAACATGTCAGGAGATAAGTGCTCCAACTTGAAACTAGAGGCAGTGAGGCCATGAGCCTTTGGGTCCACTGAAGGCTGTGTAAGCCAAGAGCCTGAGCTCTGAATGAAGTATGTGCCTTAAACTCATTCTTTGCTCTTTTTCCCTTCTAATTCTCAAATGTTCCTCTCGCATTCAAGAAATGACATTTTTACCCTCTGGAATCAGACTAAGTATTTTTAAATTTGAAGGATAAGACGGTAGCTTAAAGGATAAGCTGGCTCTCCCTCTTTTAATGCCCAGGTAATGAACTGAAATTACCTGCAAATATTGCATTTTTTATGGACAATTATTCATATATTTTACTCTCTTTGCCTCAACTCTTTCTCCTTTGTCAACTCTTGATTATAACTTTATTTCAAAATAACAAAGAAAAGCAGATATTCTAATAAATGCTAGTGGTAAAAGATATGAAGATTAAAAAAAGAACAACAGAGCTAATGAAGGATGACTAAGCCCATTTTATGCAAAAGTAAACTGAAACCATAACCTCAATGTCTCTGCAATGCCTCATTTGCACATGCCATGCCTGCTCATGATATTCCTCTTGCTCTGCTCATGCACACCCTTCTTCTCCCCATCACACTCCACAGCCTGAACTCTTCCAACTTTCCAACGCTCTTACCTAACCAAACAGAATGGAGTCTTAGTTTCAAAACAATAGTCCATGTTCTGTTTTCTGCTGCCCACCCTTCCATTTACTGTGAAATAGGCACACAGAGAAATAGTAAGTCCGACCACACAAAATCCCCACCTTGTACATCCAAAGATGTCGAATATTAGCAATTCCACATAGTTTGAATTAATTCATGAAATGTATTTAGACTTTAGCAGGTTTTAAGTGTCCCTTTTACATAGCCAAGGAATTAAATGATCTTGAGCATACAAGTCCTAGGAAAATGCAGATGATGGGAATAAACATGACCAAGCCCCTTCTCTGTGCCTTGCTCTTTATAGACTTCTGTCCACCTAGGCTACCCAGTGAGCCCCTGGAGAGCTGCCACGTTCCTGAGGCACAGATGAGAAACAGACTCCAAGGTAAAGGTCTATCCCAAGCTAACACAGCAAGTGAGTGGCAGGGCCAAGAATGGAATTCAGGACTTTCTTATTTGGCCAAACTTATATGAGGTCTCAAATTATGCCAATGTGAATGCCCCCTAGGTGACACAGGACAGTAGTCTCTGGAGTGACACAAGACTGTGGAGCCATGGCTATCAGTAGCTGTCTCAACTGACTGGTAAGCAAAGACCCATAAATGTGTCAAGCCAATCAAAGAAAGCCAGGATGCACAACTGTCATGAATATCATGCATATAAAACCATGCGTAAACAGAAGGGCAAAAGAGCCAGATTCCAGGAATTTACACACTCTCTTCTCTTTTCCAGTAGGTAAGAAAGACTGCCTACCAGTTCATTATTTGAAGGGGGAAAAGAGACTTATATTCCAGTCACAACTTGCTTCCTATCTGATGACCATGAATGAAATGGAAAAAGAACAATTAAAATTCTTGATTATCTAATTATCCCCAATTGCTGAGCAATCCTCTCTCTCGGGCCTGGTGACAATTTAGAGAACTTTCTGTCTCCATCTCCATAGTGATGCGATGTGGGCGCAAGGTCAACACCAAACATCTAGTTTTTGATGCTACGGAAGAGGTCTGATGGACACTGCTCCTCAGCAGCCTCCTACAAGGCCAGCTTGATGGCCAAGTAGGAGCCAAGCAGAGTCAGCTCAGTAGCACGGGAAGAGTGAGCAGGGGCAGGCTGCGGCTGACAGTAAGCGAGATCCTCACCCTGCACTGCTCAGTGCCTGGTGGACAGCTCCTCAGTCAACCCAACAGCCAGGATCCCTGCCCTTCTGGGGCTTATGTTGGAAAAAACATTAGACAACAAGCCAAGGAACAAATTCATTAGATCACATCAGATGGATATAAGAACAATGAAGATTATAAAACAAAGTGACATGGTAGAGAGTGACAGGGGTATGAATATTTGGGGTGGTCAGAAAAGGAATCTCTGAAAAGCCAATACTTGGATAATAAGGAGGAGCCCAGAGGACACCCAGGAAGAGCTTTCTAGAAAGAGGAATAGCAGGCTCAAAGGTTTCAAGGTGCTAAACACAAGTCTACATCCATTGAGGCTAGGCATTTTAGTCAGCATTCTCACTGCTGTGACCCCAAATACCCGATGACCACAACTTAGAGGAAGATTTATTTGCTCACAGTTATGGAGATTTCAGAGGGTTAGATCCATGTTAGGCTGGGTAAAGTCTGAGAAGCTCAGGGCATGGTGGCAGGAAGCAGAGAAAGCAGAGCCCTTGCCCTCTTCTCTCATATCACGGAGGCCAAAAGCAGAGAAAGGTCCTCTAGTGGATTCATCAACTGATGAGATTAGAACCCTCATGATTCAATTACGTCACCTCTGAACATTGATATATGAGCTCTTCAGGGGACATTCTATATCCAAACCATCATACTCTGCCCCAGCCCCTGAAAAACTCATGTCCATTTTACTAGGTATGCTACCCTAACTCATGATTGTTTGGATTTTAGAAAGATAATATGATACATGTGTCACCTATTTATTATAACTCATTCCTTATGAGATTGGAGATAGCACCCAATAATCAAATATTAATATTTCTATAGTAGACATATGATCATTCACATTAAGTGGAACAAATAAATACTAGATATTTCAGTTCAGGTCAGGTTTTTCTACCAAATGAGTTAAGAAAAAAAAAATCTTTAGAGTGTTCTGGATTTCAAAAGTGAATAGAAGTTTTTCAGTTTTGTGTTTGCTGACCACAAAGTTTTCTCAGCACTTTGCCTCAGCTACCACTTGGTCTAATAAATCACAAAATTAAATGAGTGAGAACAGATAAAATAAATGGTGATAGGAGGAGATATTTTACTAGAGAGGAAGATGGACACATAATGTGATGTGTATCCATTACCACATTATGGTGATATATGCACAACTTGATAAAATTTACTAAAATCAGAGAGTTGTACACTTAAAATGGAATAACTGTATTGCATATAAATTATATCTCAATAAAGTTAGTAAAATATCAATGGGAGAAACCCAGAAATGTGAGTTGATGTACTAGTTTTACAATTAGAAACCCACTGATGTATAATGTGATCCCATCTTCTCATCATAAAACTGTTCCTAGTAATGTACAAGCCACTTTGGAAAGTTCCTCAGAAGGTTAAACACAGTTACCATATGACCCAACAGTCCCACTCCTAGGTATACACCCAAGAAAAATGAGTACCTTTGTCTACACAAAGTCTTATACAAAAAATGTTCATAGTAGAATAAATCCTTATAGCCCAAAAGTAGAAGAAACCCATATGTCCATCCACTGATAACTGGATAAACACAATGAATACACCTATCTATACAGTAGAATATTATTCATCAGTAAAGAATAAAGTAGCCGGGCGTGGTGGCGCACGCTTGTAATCCCAGTGCTTTGGGAGGCAGAGACCGGAAGATCCGGGTTCGCAGCCAGCCTCAGCTCTCGCGCTCCCTCCCTCCCTCCCTCCCTCCCTCTCTCTCTCTCTCTCTCTCTCTCTCTCTC